>JAWZYV010012377.1:0-274850 GCA_038373885.1 Cheiracanthium punctorium
GTACTGAATGCAAATTTCCAAAAAGCAAGAACTTTCGGCGTCATTGTAGGAGTACACAGAATGGATGTAGTATGTTGCCAAAGTAAAGAAAGCAAAGTTATAATTTTTATGTATTGTTAAAATATTACAGGTTAGAGAGTAACTAAGTAATATCATTTCATTCGCTTTAGTTGTAATTATGTGATGCGCGAACGAATATTCACGCATATTGAAATAATTTTCGCAAAATCTCAAAATCTAATCAACATTTTTGAAAAATTTGAAACCTAGAATTTAAGTTGAGTGACAACCTATCATGTCACCCAATTTCGTTTCATTCCCTGCAGTCTTTATTTCGTGATGCTGGAACAAAATTTCAGCATTTTAAAACGATTTTCACAAAATCTCAAAATGTAATAAAAATATTTTTAAAATTCAACGCCTATAAATTAAGATTAGCAATTACCTATCATATCACCGAATTTCGTATTAGTCGTTATTACGTGATGCTTGAAGAAATATAAACGTGTTTTGAGAAAATTTTCACAAAATCTAATTAAAATGTTTAAAAAATTGGACACCTATAGTTTATGGTTAGCAATCATCTATCATGTGACCAAATTTCATATCATTCACTTTAGTCGTTATTACGTAATGCGTGAACAAACATTCACTCAGTTTTAAGCGAACGATTTTCGCAAAATCTCGAAATCTGATCGATTTTTTTTAATTAGATGCTTATAGTTTATGGTGAATGACCACCTATCATTTCACCAAATATCATTTTTTCACCTTTGCAGTTATTACGTGATGTGCGAACACAAATTTACGCAGTTTGAAACGATTTTCGCAAAATCTCAAAATCTAATGAAGATTTTTTTTTAAATTTGACGCCAATGTTTCAAGTTGAATTACCACTATCATGATACCAAATTTCATTTCAACCGCTTCAGTCGTTTTTACGTGATGCTCGAACACGAATTTACGCAGTTTAAAACGATTTTCGCAAAATTTCAAGATCTAATCAAGATTTTTTTTTTTTTTTAAATCGGCACCTATGTCAGTGGCGTCTCGTGGGATACAGCAAGTACAGCCGGGCTGCACTTGAAATCATCAGCACATACTTTAAAATAATTTATTCTACTAATTTTCCTAAATTCAGATTAGAATTATGGAATTCCTATGGTAAATTTAAAAAATCTCCAAAAAAAAAAAAAAGAAAAAAGAAAAACCGTATTGTGGCCAGATCGCTCATTCAGAAAAAAAGCACTTTAATCTTCCCGCAATTCAACTGGGAAAATCTTTGGTTCAGCCCAGAGCGCTGATAAGAAAATTGGCAGCACCGTTGCCATGACAACGGTTACGTAAGCATTTCCTCCGGCATAGGCTATAATGGGGGTACGCAGCTAAGACTCAGCTCATTCAAGATTTTGAAAGGTCGGCAGCACCTGTGAATTCGACTCTCTGATTGGCTCGAGAAGTGAGGGAGGGAGTAAGGAGAATATTTGTCCGGCAAACTCTCGACTTTATATTGCTGAATTTATCAAGACGGTAAGCCTGAATAGACGCTTATGAATAGACAATTACCCATCAAAGCAGTATTGTTTTTAAGTAAGCAAGAACTGGCATTTAGAGGACATGGCGAGCGAAAAAATTCTTTAAACATAGGAAATTTTAAAGAGCTTTTAAAATTATTGATATCTGAATTAAAACAACGCCTTTTTATGAGGGCATCACTGACCGATTCGCAAGTTTAAAAGAAAGGAGGATTGATTTGACTTATAAAAAATAAGTACGTTTTCTTTTTTTTTTTTCTTCTCAAGTTATCGTTACAAAAGAAAATTCTAAAGAAACTTCGAATCAGACACGGATTCAAGGGCGGCTCCAGCGAGTGGGCCATGGGGGCTATGGCCCCCTCCGAGCTTGGATTTCTCACGTTCCGTAACGATTTCATACATTCAATTTGCGCTTTGAACAATTTGTAGACCTATCTATAAGTCCAATGGCCCCCTCCGAAAATTCATTCTGGAGCCGCTTTTGCACGGACTAATGCAATTTTGAGGATAAGAGCGGCTGGTTGAAATTTATGTCCATTTTATGGAAAAGTAAAATAGGATCTCTTACATTTTTTTATGTAATTTCTTTTTTTCTTCAGTGAGGGCTTAATCCGCCAGCTTTCGAATTCAATAACAAAGATTTTCCATTCCTGTCCGGAGGAGGGGGGGGGGGGAGGCTCATATGCTTCCGGCTGCACTAACAGTTTTGACCACGGGCCGCCACTGACCTATGTTTTAAGTTGAGTGACCACGAATCATGATACCAAATTTCCTTTCAGACGTGATGCTCGAACACAAATTTAAGCAGTGCGAAAGGATTTTTGCAAAATCCAATCTAAGATTTTTTAAATATTTGACGCCTCTGTTTTAAGTTGAGTGACCACCTATTATGACACCAAATTTCATTTCATTCGCTTCAGTCGTTTTTACGTGATGCTTGAACAAAAAAAAACGTCTCGGACAGAATGACAGAACGACAGACAGAGAAACTTTTTTTTTTAGGGTCGCACCGGATTCCCATCCCAGGTGCTTGAAACGGATAGAAATCAAAAAACTTTTGAATTCCAAGAAATGTACAGAGAAAAGTCTAATTTTATTTATATAGATACTGATAGATAGGAAAGGAAGGACAGCATAAAAATTAGATATCGTATTTTAATATGTAATAGTAAAAAAAAATTACCATATCCTAAAGCTACTCTCTATTTGACAAACATTTCTAATTGAAAGTGTGTTCCGACTACTTACGGTATAAAAAATTATCTCATTATCATCTATCTTGAATCACACGGTATACGCGAAGGAAACGCAAAACTGCCGACTTACATATACATTTGTTTTGGAAGATTTTCTACTGGTAGTTTCGAGAATTTAAAATTTGATTTTTTTAAAACTTAGATTAACAAAATGAAACATTGGTGGAAATTTTTTCCAAAAAAGAAAAAAAAATGTTGACGTTGCCAGTTACGGCAAAAATTTTATTGAACATAATAAACGTTACTCAAAAATTCTATAAAAACAAAACAAAAGCATTCACAACGGTGCTAAAACATTTTTTTTTTGTCTGCAAATCGAAAAATTGTTCATCCTGTTTCTCGATGGAAACGACATTATTCAAGTAATGAAAGTTTCTTATATTTTCATCAAATATTTGAAGAAATATCCTTCCCTCTTCTGGAAAATGCCGTTATGCGTAATCCCGGCGACGAAATTATCTCCAGTTCCTGTTCTATCAATATTTAAACGAAAGAAGTTCTTTTTCCCTTCTCATATGTTCCGAAAAAAGAATATCTTGTATTCATATTGATGCAATCATGAGGAAAAGAGTTACTCTGCCATAGAAGGAATGATCAAGAAAAAAAAAAAGAAAGAACAAAAAAATTTCTTTCTCAATTATAAAATGTAAGTATGTCAGAAGTGAAATCGAGGATAACATTTTATTTATACATGCCTTTAAATTGATTCTCAAAAGAATCAATTTTTATATTTAGATGTTTATGCAACTGAGACAATTCATTTTATGTTTAAAGGTGGTTAAAGTAATGCCCGCGTTTTTGAAGTTCTGTTGCCCAAGTAACATAGCTAGCAGTTCCCAATTTTCTTGGTAGATTTCCCACCACATATGTTAAAAATTTATTTTAAATATTCACCGACAATATAAAATAGTTATGAGAAATCTTCCGAAAAAATCGTTAGAGTTTTGAAGCAATGCTATGCCTATGGTAGAGACATAACTATTTGAAAAATTACACATTATAATTTTGAAGAGAGGAAGGGGACATAGAGTTGTTCCAAAGTTTAGTAACTTTGGAACAACACATTTTTGGAGAAAAAACACATTTTTCGAACAAGAAAAACAGATTTCTAGAGCAATTTGGAGCACAAAAAAGTCACTTATGGAGCACAAGAATGGCAATTTTGAAACACAAAATTTACTTTTCAAGGGAAGGGAGAAGTCATTTGAGAATGCTAATCTGAAAAATGAAAATTAGGGAGGTTCTTAAAGCACTTAGCAACAAAAACTACACATGCACTGTCAATTCTTACATAAAAATACATCATATTCACATCTACACTATCTTTCCCCCCCCCCTCCCCCAATTTAAATTAAAAATTCCATAATATGACCAGTTTTAGTTAGAAGTGGTGAATCTAAAGTCTCGCAAACAAAAGATTTTTCATCCAATTTGACATTGCTTATATAATTTCAAATTTTATTTCTACAAGGGTGTGTCAGAAGTTTCAAAAAATAATTATTAAAAAGTTCAGTTATTTTACACATTGTTATATTAAATATCTATTTTAAATAATAAACAAACCCTAATATTTACTAAACCTTATAACTACTGCCAGTAGCTTAAAAAAATTAAAAATTTCATCAACTTAAATAAAATTATTAAATTTAAATACGGGCTAATTTTTATTCTTCATGTATTAGAGATTACAAAGGAATGCCAAAGGAAAAATTTCCACTTTTAAGATTGGTGGATAAAAGATTGAAATTAGAACGCTTAGACTGTGCAATGAAATTTTTTATAAAAATTTGGGAGATTAAAAGAGTTTTTAGCACATGGAAAAATTTCAAATTACACTTTTGGTGAATTTGGAGCAAAAATGTCTAAAAATGATCTTTTTGTAGCAGATTGGATCATCATTGATTTGGAGCAGCTGGCACATCCCTGTGCTTGGACCGCCCAGAGAATGTCGTTACTTTATATAATAATAGCTGCGTGCCCGTTCTTCGCACGGTAGGAAACGAAAAATTTCCTCACATGTGTAATTCGAATTAATTCCAGTGGTGTGGAATCTAGAAAAAGCAAAATTATTTCACTCTTGACTTAAAATTTGCGTCATATATGTATTAACCTGAGATCATTGCAATATAATGACACACAAAAAAAAAACTATGTCAGCGTCATTCGGTATCAAAAAAGTGAAAATGGACCGTTTGCAATGAACTTCTCACTTTCAAAATGTCTTATTTCTGCAGACATGCTGTCTTTTAGGTTCACGTTTTAGCGTTAAATACCTCAGACACTACATGAAATGGACATTTTTTTTAATTTTAAAAATACGTCACCCTCTCTTGCAACCCTTTACAAAAAGAAAAGAGATAAGACTGTGCTATTTATAAAGGCTTTAAAATTGTTTTTCTAGATTATGCAGTTTAATTTTTCTTCTCACAAATAAATCCAGTATTTATAAAAGGAAATCGAGCCAAGCAAAGAAATAGTCTGCTTGGACACAAGAATAACTATGTACACAAAACGAAATCTTTGGAATGAGAAACTTTTTTCACGTTTTCAGAAGAGCGCTCGATGTAATTGCGTCACAGCAGGCTTTGACTTTTCGCTGTACAATAACAGTAGTATTTGGTGCATTAAGGCAATAAACAACAGATGTTTTAATTCGAATTTTGCAAAAAATCGCTTTGAGATATGGCGCAGGACCCATTTTTATTTATTTTTTTCAACTGGCAATTTTAATCTTTGTTACTGTATCCATGACAACCAAATCCCAAGATATCAAACGGAAATTTATAAGCAGGTGCTACTGAAATGAAAATCCTTCTTTACTTAACTTCGTAAAAATTCTCCTAATTTATATTTTTCCTCCATTCTTTTAAAAGTGGGCGAATTGTGTGCTCCGTCTTTTAAAAAGTTATGACAGATAGAATTCAAGATGCAGCAGTTTTAAAAATATTTTACAAAAGTCAGCGTCAAATTTAATTTTATTTGAAAAATTCCCCGAAAATCTGCAAATTATGTTACACAGTCCAAAACAGTTTTTAAAAGAAAATTTTCTCCTCTATATGATGCTGTAACCATCGTTTTCTTGCGAGTGCAATTACCGGCATTATGTATTACGCAAGAAAAATAGCTAAAAATCGGACAAAACATAAAATAAAACATTTTCTAATTCGAAAAAATCTCTTCGAGGTGTGTCGAGACCCATCTTGGAGAATTTCCGTACAAAATTTGGTAGGTCTACGATCACCCGTTTCGGAGCTACGCAAGGTGCAGACAGACAGACAAACTAACGGACAGTTTACACTTTGCTTTATTTATATAGATAATTTTCTCAAGTTTTCAAGTTTTGTCTCAAGCATCTCAAGTTTTGTGTATATTGTTTGTTGAGTTAAAATTTTACTAGTCTATATAGTAATTTTTCAAATAGTTATGTCCCTATCCTAGGCATGCCCTGTAGTGGCCTAGTCGCTAAGCTCAGTTCCCATAAGAACACACAAAGTGAAGCAACACACCATGGCCAGTCCTTGGGAGGATGAAAACCTCTCTCGGCTGGGCTGCTGTGGAACCGTGTACTCTAATGGGAGCTGTTACACGTAAATTCTGTTTGTAGGTCTAATATTCTCCACGTTCAAGATATGCCTCTGGGGGGTGCCGATTTCAGATGCTAGGTCTCTCATCTGAAAATGGTTCAAAATTAGGAGACCACACGCAGGGAGCACGTTGGCCTGCCTGACAGGCGGTGGAATACTGAAATGACCAACACCTGGTGATGGTGACCCCGTAGCGGTCAAGTCTACAGTAGGTTGCTGACCCCGCCATTAAATAGAATTTGTTTTTTGCTTTTTAGTGCTAGGGTGCAATTTCGTTCAGTCTCAGACTTTTGTCGACATGATTTTTAGTCAGGTTTTGTAGGCATGAACTGTCACGGGGAAGATCTTTTGAAATATGTTTACCAGATAACGCGGAGGTGCGTGTGTGCATGGGGGGGGGTGGATATTAAAGTCGCACAAGGTTTGCAATTTTTGATAACTGATCGCGAAGTTTGCTGCTAAAAAATAACTTAAAAACCAAACCAAGCTTGAAAAGTGTGCTTAGAATTTGTCTGGCGAAGATTGTAAAATATATTGGCGATTTTAATATAGATTTCAATTCCAAATTTGTGTTTTATGGAACAAGAAAGACAAACGCGGCGCATCGTGGATTATGATGCCGATTCCAAACAGTATTTAAAATAGTGGAGTGTAGTTGGAATATACCTGTCGAAGATTGTAAAACATTTTCAGTAGCCTAAGATAGATTTTGTTTCCAAAGATGTGCTTACGGAACAAGAAAAGAGTTGATTCCTATTTTAACGACCCCAGTCTCGCCAACCTAAAAAATCGCCGCACTTTGGCGAGCCTTGCAGTCATGGTTCACTAGGAATTATTTACAAGTTTCAACGCTCCCAAAAGGATTTGATGAAATCTAAAGTGAACAAACAAATTAGCGATAAATGTACCAGTTAAGGAATTTGAAAACACTTAATTATTAAAAGTGCATTAATTGACAACCCAAAATTAAGAAATAAGTAATATATGCTGTACTTAATGTTGTTCCAAATCGTCATTGTAATACTAAATTAAGGTTGCCACATAAATACAAAAAATCGTCGTGGTAACTGCATATGTTTAATTATTGCCCCTTTGGCGAGAATCGGGTCGTTAAAGTAGAAATCAACCCAAGATTGACAAAAACGGCACATGCGTGAATTATGATGCCCATTCCAAACAGTATTTAAAATGTTTGGAATATGCCTGATGAAGATTGTAAAATAGTTTTAGTCGCCGATTTAAGATAGATTTCGATTCTAAAGCTGTGCTGTATGGAACAAGGGGGGGGGGGGGGGAATACGGCACACTCATGAATAAGGAACTCCATGAGTAAGGAACTACGGCACACTCGTGAATAAGGAAAGAAAATAGGGAAGACGCGTGGCTGTGCGCACAGCCAGCTGCGTAAAAAAAAGTCTCTAGATCTGTTGCACGCAATGAACGTTTTGATCGTCTGCCATCTTGCTGGTAGTTAAGTCGAGTGATGGTACGGCTACCCTTTTTTCAGCATTGGGAAAAGGTTGCGCCTCAAAGGATTAAAGTTGCATCACTCTAATCAGCCACAGATTTATCCTAAGAGAGTGCATAACACACACAATCCTGTTTAAGAGAGTGCATAACACACACAATCCTATTTAAGAGAGTGCATAACACACACACATGATACAGCTCTTCGAGAAAAAAAAAGGCTGAAAATTAAGCTCAACGTTATCATTTCTAGAGAAACTAAAATCTATAACCATACCAAAATCACATGGTATTTAAGATTTTTATAAATAAATGTAACACTTAATTATTTTTAAAATTTGAGGATTGAGACGTATAAAAACATCAGACAAGCTAGGTAAACTAGTTATAAATTTCAAATTTTAATAACTAAACTTTAAGAGTATATTTATAGGAGAAAATTATACAATAAGAAAACACACTTGAATTCTCAAACAAAATATGATAATTTCAAAGTTAAAATTTCAAGATTGTTAAAGTTAACATAAAATCACATTTGAATTCAGTTAAAACAACTCATATTACTTTTAAATTATAACTAAAATTTAAGACTATATTTCTAGTAGAAAATTTGGGCACTTAGCAAAAAGTCTTAAGATAAGAAGCTTTCTCAATTGCAATAGTGCAGCACAAGTTCTGTTGCACTTTAAGTGAAACAAAAATTGCAAAAATTGCACAAAAAAAAAAAAAAAAAAAAAAAAAGTAAGTTTTTTCTATTAATTCTTCTAATGAGGCCATTAAAAACAGTGATGATATAGTGTCCATTTCGAATTTCTTTTTCAGTTGGCAAAGACCCCCTCCCCCATATACATGTCCGAAAATTTTAATGCATCGATCCCAGGAATGATAAAATGTAATGCTGAAAAGGCGGAATCCCACTATTAGGCAGAGAACTAGCATGTCTGAATACAGTTTGTGGAGAAACATTCGTAAATTCTTTGATCCTTTCGCTATCAATCCGGGTCAAAATGCACGCTCCCAGATCCGGCCCTACGCCAAGACGAAGCTTCGTCCCCCCCACCCCACCCCGTGCTTTGCAACATCCATTTACAAGTGTCAAGTATGAATAACCCCTTTCTGGTGTTTGCTACTGTAACTCCCTTCTCCCTTTGGGTGATCTCATGGTGATCAGCTGCATTTACGAACGGGTGCTTTTAATCCTTCGGGGGTGGCACGCCCACTGATTCTTTGCACTCCTGTTTTGACTGAGATATATATACACAGGTACAAAAGAAACGTGTTTCGTGGGGAAAGCATACAAAAACATTTCTTGGGCGTTTTGGGGATTTTGAGCAAGCATTCCAAATCAAAGCTTGGGAGTGAAAGGGTTAAGTCTGACATAATCTGCTTCTTTGTCAAACAGTCCAAGAGCCACACCCTGTATGCTTTTTTTTCACACACAATCATAAGTTGTTTTCGAGAACAAGAAAAATGCCCTTTTCTAGTTTTGAGAAAAGCAGGTTATTAAAAAAAAAAAAAAAAAAACTCTAAAGTAATGAAACATTGTTTTATTACATACTATGATACAATACATGAAAGTGTTACACAAGTGTCATTCTTGATTAAAATTGATGTTTTACAAATTTTGCTGATTTGCATGCTATCGACTGCCATGCTGGTATTGAACTTAATAGATGGCAACAGATTTTACATATTTTGGCTTTGGGATTTTTTTTTTTTTCATCTTGCAGTTAAATGCTTAGGAAACTGCTCAAATACCTCACATTAAAGGGTTAAGTCATTAATTTGGAAAAATGATTGTTTTGCAAATATCATAGGCACATATTTTCCACTGCCTGAATGCAGAGGTGTGCTTTCAAGTTTTCATTACTCGAAAATGCTTCAGAGCACACATCGCACACATAGGGGTTTACTTCCACATGAGTAGCTTGATGATCAATCAAAATGATAAGACTCGAAAATTCCTTGTCGCACACATCACACACATAGAGATCCTCTCCCATGTGAGTAGCGCGATGATCATTCAAGACACTATAACTTGGAAATTCCCCGTGTCTAGCACGATGAGCATTTAAGACGCTGTAACTCTTAAATTCCAGTTGGCACACTTCACACACGAAAGGGGTCAGTACCCCGTGACTAAAACAATGGTTAGTCAAGCAACGTTTCTCTCCCGAATGAGTAGCACGATGAGCTTTCAAGATGCTACAACTCAAAAATTGCTTGTGGCACACATTACATTCATAAGCCGGATCCTTCAATTCTTGTTTCAAAAATTTTTTAAGGCACACTTTGCAGTGATCAGATTTCTCTCCTGTATGAGTGCAGACATTTTCTTTCAACTTTCCATGCCTAAAAAAGGCTATTTGACGCACATCAGATTTCTTTCTGGTGCGAGTGCAAATATGAGCCTCCAAGGCATATCTTCCTGGAAATGATCTATGGCACACATCACACTCGTAAAGTAATTTTCCGGTGTCACGGTGGAGATGAACACCAAAGGCACAACTTCTCATATGTGTGCTACAGCATATATTACATTTGCCAGATTGCTGACTAATATGAGTGCGGCGATGTCCAGCGCGAGTGCGAAGATGAGTCTGCGAGAAATTTCTTGTCTTATATGTTCTATGACAGTCATCATCAAATTCAGTGAGAGTGGGAACTTCAATATTCAAATTACTTTGAAATACTTTAGGGCATGTATCAACCTCGGAAGGTTTATCTCCGTTGATGTGCATCAGCAAATGTTGTCCGGGAGATTTTTGACACAGTTTGCACATATGCTGTTGTTGACTTATTAGTTCCTCTGTTGAGTGAAATGTAAGATGACCCAGTTTTTCGGTGATCTCCGGCAAAACCTCATTTTGGCATGCTCCACTGAAATCAGCTTTCTCTTCCATTTTACATGAACGTTAGGAAAATGTATTGGTGAGTAGATAAAATAGAATATTTAGAGATTCTTTTTAAAGAACAGGAAAACTCCAAAGTAGGATTCATATACTAAAGGAGAGAAAAAAGAAAATAAATATTATACATAAGCACAAAATCTCAGCATCAGAAAATAATTACTAAAATTTCATCAATGAGAAGCAATAAAAGATTTGGAAATTTCTAAAAAAATTCTCTAGCATGAAGAGTACATTCATGTTAGAATGAAGATCAAGACTACCAGTTCCTACACGTTTCTTCATTTGAAGCCTGTTTTGATCTGGATTTAAAAATCTGCGAATAAGGCTGACTCACTATCAATAAAAGTAAGAGTCAATTTTTAAAAAATGCGAGACTTTAGTTTTTTTTAAATGATTTTTTTTTTAATATAGCATTAATAAATATACATTATTTTATTTATTTTTTAGCATTGGCGGTTTTACAAGATGGGGGTAATAACCTCTCCCAGGTTTCTGTAAACGAAAATGAAAAATAATTTTGCTGGGAAATTCACTGGGCTAAAATAAACAAACAACATCTACTGGCAAAACAAAGGAGCACTTCAAATATATCAATAATTTTAATTGATGGTGGTTAAGATGGAAGATTATTATTTTCAGTATTTACAAACTTCATTAATTACATGATTAAACATTTATTTGATTTGATTATTAATCAAACATTTTATTCACATAAGGTAATTCCGGGACTTACGCTGCACATTTTTTTGAATTTGTGTAAAAAATCCCAAGGTGCACATACAATCATGCGGTGCTATCTATAGTAGCATATACAACATGCAGACTTGCCAACCTGGGAAAATCAAAATGTGTAAAACAGCGCACGAACAGCAATTCCGACATTTTTTGGTATACAACGCGTGAGCATTATTTTTTACCTTTCACCATAGAATGCACGAGTATTATTTTTAATGCATTTTATATCACAATTATTTGTTTGAAGTATTAAATAAAGCTAAGAACAATAACAGAAAATGAAGTTGTTGAATAAAAGGCAAATCAATTAATACACCATTTTTCAAATTTCTTGTGACTAACAATGTATTAATTATAATCACTTAACTGGCTTGAAAAAACTCTCATTTTGACTGTGCTGACTTCAAAGAAGCAGCAGTAGCTTTTTCGGCTTTATTCAGAAAATCTGAAGTAAAAGTTTTCTCTAAGCAAGATAGCACCCTAAACTAGGAATCAGCCCCAAAATCTTATTAGACAAGTTGCACCTGAATTCATTTCTTTTTTTCCGAATAATACTGAAATCCCTCTCACATTCAGCATGGTCAGCAGCTGAAATAGGAACATTGTGTTCGATCAAGAAAGATGTAAATAACATTTCTGCATGAATAACGTCCGACTGTCTCAAGGGCGGATTAAATTGGGGGGGGGGGGGATGCCCCCCCCCCAAGAAAAAGAAATTAATGTAAAAGATCCTAAATTGCTTCCATAAAATGGATGCATATGTCAATCTTCTAACTTCCCACCCCCCAGGAAACTTTCATTAATCTGCCACTGGACTGTCCGTCCTCTTTGAAAAATATTTGTAGACTTTTGCTATTGTTAGCACGTTTCATATTTTCACTGTGTTTTGACGAACTCACGTGGTGAGAAATGTCATACTTTTCTCCATGAGAAATGCTGAAATCACTCTGGCACACGCTACAATAAGCAAATTTCGCTCCCTTGACATATGATACTATACATGCCCCCATTCATTGCTATAACTTTGTTTATAAGTTATGCTGTTCTAGTGGCCATTACAGGCAAGGGCGGCTCCAGCGAGGGGGCCGTAGCCCCCCCCCGAACTTTTTGTTTTTGAAGTTTAGATTCGTATACTTAACGATTCCTCACATTCAATTGGCATTTGAAACAATTTATAGACTATCTAAAAAGTTCAATGGCCCCCTCCGAAAATTCAGCCTGGAGCCGCCCTTGATTACAGGTCATTTATCGAAAATAATCCTCAGAAAATCAATCGAAGTATGCTCATACTACCGTCTGCGTCTACCACTGTCTCAAAGCGGGAGCGCGCTGATAACGAAGAATACCACGTGAGCGTGAGACGCACAAGTTACAGGAGAAAGACATACTCCCTAGTAAACGATTCTCCCATTCGCTCTACTCTATGACGTCACGACTGGGTAAACCAATTAAGAAATACTCGGCGTCGCATCTGGAAAAAGATTTTTTTTTCTTTGCCTCAGTGGCAACAAAGAAATATATTTTGATACGCATTGTGTCAACATGGATGTGCGATGTGGATCATGGTGCCGATGCTACCACTTAGATCCATATTGAAAAGGCAAAAAGGCCCAAACATAGAACATCATTTTATTTAAAACTTAATACATTTCTTTTTAATATCAATTTCAGTTTTAAAGAAATATACACAAGTTAGGAAGAAAATATCCGGAAATGCGTTAAAAAAAAGCGCTGTATGCGTAAAAGTGTAAACAGCAGTCGAAATGCGTAAATTTTACGCGTAAAGCGTAAAAGTTGGCAAGTCTGAACATGTGTACTGCGATAAAAACATAATTAGTATTTTTGTAACAATTTTTCCCTAAAACATTGCACTTCGGGTGAGATGCCGTGCTGCTCTTGTGGGAATTTTGTTGCACCTGTCATAAGAACTTTAAGCTCCTTAATTATAAAAAAAAAATATATTAAAATAAATATTCACATCTGGACTATAATTATCTGTGCAATAATGAAAGAAACTAAATGAATATAAAGAAATGTATTAGTAGGTTTTAATCAATAAGTCTGTCAACTTATTTCCCTAAAATTAAATACTTATTTTAAATTAAATTTTAATTGTTATTTCATCAATAAGTGTATCTGAGAGGGAAAGAGAGAAAAAATAGTATCTATTTTGTCTTATTTGTTTTAAGCTTTTATAAAATGTGGGAGTCTCTAATAAAATCTGTAAATAAACTTAAAATTTATCCGGTTTTCAAGAACAATATTTCATTTAAGCCAGAACGTTAAAATGCAAAATTATTACAATTCTTTTAACAACTAATAACATGCCCAACTTGATGAGTCTGTGCAAAATGAAAGGAACAAAAGTCAATAACACTTGATTAAATCCAGTAAATAAACTCTTGTAACGTAAATTCCGTAATATAAAAAATAGGAGTCCGAGAAATAAATTCCAAGTTTAACCAAACGCGGCATCCCATTCCAAAGAAACTATGCTATGTATACCGGAATAGCTGTGCAGCATTTAGCCCATTTTCTATGGTACAGACATAACACATCACAGTTGCCTGTCTTCGCAATGGAAAGTGACGTAACAATACACACAGTATTCTATACAGGGGATACATTTAGTTTTGACTTCGGAAGAATGTATGGATTCAGTAATTAGCATGAAAAAAAAGCACTTAAGCATAACACAGGGTTCATACTCAATTTTCAAAATGAAATTTCCCTGAGTTTTCCCAGGTGATTTTTCAAGAATTTCCAGGTTATCGCAAAAAAATAAACATAAGATAAAGACTAAATACTTTTAATTTATATGCCCCATTGTAAGATAATGAAATTATGATAGCACTACGGTAATCAAAATTATACTCCCCCTTAATTATCACAAAATCGGTGGATTAGATTTATATCAAACATGGTTTTAAATTCAATTTCACCTATAAAATATCAGAAATTATGCAACAGCTTTACAGAACTAAAAAAGAATTTTTGGGACCACTTCATTGATTGATAGTTTCAAGATATGTTTTTTATACTATTGCCAGTGCAGTACACAAGGCTATTGGTAAAAATTGCCATATGCTTTAGAACTAAGTAAATTCCACCAATCCTATGCATAAACAATGAAATATTTAACACTAATAGGAACACACATTCTACATTGTAATCTAGTAAATATCAGCAGAGTTTGTATATATGTGATAATATTACACAATCTAACTTTGTGCACAGTACACAACACAAAGAACAGCCCCTCCAACTCAAATGAGAAAAGTGAGCAATCACAAATGCTCAGAACTGCAAAGACAAAATGAGAAGCAAGTGTGCTATTCGAACTAAGCAGTCTTAAATGATAGATGATTAATCTTGTATAATCCATTTCCAATTGCAAGAGTGCTTCATTAGCGAAGTAGTTGACCCTTGAAAAGGGTGAAAACCATAAAAATAAAGAGAGGGAAAATTTTTCTTAAAATTCCAGGGTTGAAGCTGGATTTTCCAGGTTTTTAAAGCAAAATTACATTTTTCCATGAGATTTCCCTGAGTTTTAAGAGCTAATTTTCAATTCCCTGAGTTTTCCAGGTCTTCCTGAGGGCGTAGGAACCCTGATAACATGTTTAAAAGTTTGGAGAGTGAAATCATGCACTTATACTGTGTGTTTGACTGCTATCTATTGACAACTACAAGCAATAAAGAGGGTGTGGCATAAACAAATACAGATTTTTATAAATAAACACATCAAATTCATTCATGTGTACTGATTAATTTATAAATAACACATATAGAATAGAACCTTGATTATCTGACATAATTGGAACCGAACTGGCTTCAAAGTATCAAAATTTACGAATAATAGAGATTTTTTCAAGAATCATCTACTTTAATATGAAGGGCAATTCGATCGTAACATGCAGGTCATTCGTACACCTCTTTTTTTTTCTTTTTTAAAGCTCTACAATTGCATGCACAGCCTCATTATTTTTAACATTTTATAATAAATTATAAATTTTATTCTGTTACCAAATTGAACAATTAGACATGTGAAGGGGTCAAATCTAATTTCACCAATGGAAGAATTTTGTAAAAGGTCTGTCTTCAAAATGAAAAATGCTGTGAAGTGTTTGTATTAAAAATATTTTGTGAAAGGCCCATTTTTTTGATAATGCATCTCGTGATGGGTCAGTTAACAGACCAAAATTTTTTCTAAAAAGAACCCTGCTAAATTTAAGGTTTGTCCAAGGTGATGTAAGCTTCATTTGCGGCACTGAGCTCGTCTGTATGTTTTCTATGCGTTTTTTTTTACATTGTTTGAAGGATGCAAAGACATTTGGCAGAATAAATATCGAAATGATAATTTTATCAATACAGGAGCTTTTAGAACACTGTATTTATTAACAACTATGAGTAGCTCTCAAAACAAACTACATCTAACTATCAGAAATTTGTAAAAAAAAAAAGAAATACAAAATGTGTTTTTTTTTTTTTTTCCCACCACTGCAGTGGCCCCAGGTAAGTCTCTTTTTTGATTTTATGGCCCATGGACTGAAAAAGGTTGTGTACAACTGCAATAGATTATTAATTGAAAAAGCTTCAATACTTGTGTTTATCAAGAAACAATTTAAACAGCTGAGTTTAAAATTTACGAATTTGAAGCAAAATATATCTACAATCAAGAAATTTTATTTTCATTATTGTGTTCCTTTTTTCCTTTGATGAAATTATCTTATAGAGTATGGAGCCTCTTATCCGGAATCATTTTTCAATCATTTAAATTTCTAATTTTTCTGAAAGAAAAGCATTGCTTATTGCATTCAGAAGTTTGTCTTGTTTTTATTAATTTTTCAGTTTTCTGACTGCTTTTATCATTAAAATGAAAGAGGATTTTGGGGGGGATCCCCAACCTCACATAAAAATCAAATTGTCACCTTTTTTTAAGTTGTTCAGATTCTTTACACTGTAGTCAGATAATGCAGACGCATGCCGTGCACATATACATTCAACCTAAAAGAAATTTTTTAAGTCACTATAGTGCAAGTGCATTGCACAGATGTGTGCACGTATGTATAGACAAATGTTCATATATGCACTATGTATTCAGTTATCATGAACTATTATGAGTTTGCAGACAGTTTTTGATTATGTTAACAGAGTTTTTTCTTTTATCTGACTATGCTATCCCTAAATTCTTTTAACAAATATTCAAATTTTTTTACTGTCTCCGGATGGGAAACACGGCACTTACATATTATCCCAGCGGTTCTCCAAAATGAGCGATTTATTGCAAAGATAAATGCAGACACATGAAATTATTGATGGTTCCAAATACGACTGGCAACAGTTAGCCAGCACATTCCGGAAAAAAAAAAAAAAAAAAAAAAATTCGCGGGAATGACCACCAGGTTAATACTAAGTAATGAGAACACATCTGGAAATGTATTTAGGTCACCATTTTTTCCCTTGCTGCCTTCATTTTTGATGCAACAAAAAAAGAAAAACTTAAGGTATGATCGTGTATCAAAGGTTGCATCATGTAGTATCGAAAAATTGGATTTTAGGGAGGGAGGTTCTTAAAAAAGTTAATTTTAAGGAAATTTTCACTTTTTTACAAAATTAATAAAATAAAAAACAAGATCAGTCAAGCAAGTTTATGTACAAAGTGATAACCATGCATTATACTGCAGTAGTACAAAGATGTATCCAGGGGGTCCAGACCCCCTCCGAAATTTCAGTTTTAATAAGCAAAATAATAATGGTGAAGTTTTGTTTTATAAAATTCTGACTTTTTCCCTGTTTGGACGCACCCCAAAATTTTTTTCTGGGTACGTCCCTGCTGCAGTAGTAACTAAAGCAACTATTTTTAACTATGAAACCATGGGTCAATGCAGACAAAAATTGGGTCCTTTTTATGGCCCCTTCACAAAAATGCAATTCATTAAATCAGCCCCTTCACAAATATACAATCAATTAAAATTGTCCTTCATTGACATTTTACATAACAGTTTAATCTGTTTTATCAATTATTTTATCAAAAAGTGACTTTTATTAAAAAACTGGTATGAAGATTCACAAAATTAAGTATTGAAATTCACAAAAATGGGACCATGGAAAAAATTTCTGGATCAACCCCTGAAAACAGTATGTTATAATTTTCATCAATAAATATCTCAGAATTTTAAATATAGATCTTTTGTGTACATTTGACCTTAAAAAGCAACTCCAACTTGCAGAAAATCACAAGTGAATTTAAATAACATTAATTAATTTTTTTAAATAATAAATAAATAAAACTATGGAACAAGGGATAATTTTTAATCATTGGATATTGGTAACTTTAGTAAATGAATGTTCTATAAAAGATAGTCATTTACAAGAAGGATGGAGAAAGGTTGAAAAAAGTTCCTCTCTGCCTCTATCAATGCCTCTCTCTACCGAAAAATACAAGTTTTTCATTATTATCACATTTCCAAAGCAAATCAGCAAATTAAAAATATTAGCGAAATTCCTCCAAAATCTGAGCACTTGGCAGGTATGTAACAGGGATGAAGTAACACAGGGGACAGTCAAGTAACGGAAAGTACAGATGTTTATAAAATACGAATGCAACAATCTTAGAAATCAATTTTTAAAATTTATTTTTCACAGACACCAACAGGCACACCAAACTGAGAGAATATTGTCTCCTCTCATTTTTAAACTTGGGTTAACCTGTGTTGCCAACACCACAGTAACATTATTTATATACAAATATAAATACAAGACTGATTTTTCATTTCCTTTTTTTTTTTTTTTTTTTAAAGGCAGATTGTTTCATTTCACAAATACTCATAATTTTAAAATCCATAAATTTGAATTATATTTAATTATTAATAGTACAAGCATAAAAGTACAAATCAGAAAACCTAGGGATGGCAAGTTTTTCACATAGATTTTTGATAATAAGTGTCTAAGTTGAGTAAACTTATGGACAATTTTAGGAAGTACAAACTAAATGCTTTGTTCAAAATTTTTTAAGTATAATTTTTGTTCAACAAGCTGTTTAAAATACAAAACAATTATAATAAACAGCTACTGAATCAGGGCTTCCAATCAATTTCTGAAAAAAAAAAATCTGACTTTTCCAGATTATCATGTGATAAAAATCCAGTCTATTTTTCAACATATCATTAGCCGATAAGTCGCCTGCTCTGTTTTCCAGCCAGAGCATGCGCAATGCCGATCTCGCGGACTTTAGAAAATCCTTCTGAAGCTGGAGAAAAAGGACAGTATATTAAGTTACATACTGTGTACGTAGCAGGAGAGCATTACATTTTTAGTTAATTAGAATTGTGTTTTTAAGTTAATTAATAATGAATATAATGGTTTTTTTCTTTTAATGAATTTTATTTACTAACTTGCATTCAGTTTAATGCTAACCGCAATTGAACTTCAGTGAAAATTATTAATTAAAAAATCAATTTCTTAATTAACCTTATAATAATCTAATTACTTGTTATATAGTTTTAATGCAATTTAATGTATTAATTCTATTTAAATGGAATTGTATCTGTCAGTTAATAACTAAAATAATGATTAATCAATGCTTTTAATTAAATTACTTAATAATTAATATAATTATTGGCACACCTTCGATATACCCCCTACCTTGATTTTTGGCGCCAAGGCCATTTTCGACGGCAGCAAAAAAAAAAAAAAAAAAAAAAAAAAAGAGACGTGGCCAATAATCTTATTTTCCATGGCGCGAAAAATTAAAAAATGACCGTGAAACCACGTTTCCGAAAGCGGAAAAACTATAAGTGAATTTAAACACGAATAAATTCAAGGAAATTTAAGAATTGACGGACACAGAAATCGCGTTTTCTAATAAGAATTTAGGGTTAAAAATTTGTAAAACGTAAATTTCACAAATAATGGGATTTTCATGTGAGCCCCCCCCTCCCCCAGTATATTTCTGATGAAAAATGTAGTCGGAAAATTGGAAAAAAGGAAAACGAGTAGAGTGTTTTAAGAAAAAAGCCAAAAATTGTGAAGCCATTCGCCTGTACAAATAGTGCACAGTTACCGGAGTGAGACACCAGGAGCATGCTTCACGTGTCACCCCAAACGATGTATAACGCGAAACAATATTATACATTATCAAAAATATCTCAGAAAGGTTAAGCTCCCATTCCGAAATAATGTGTCCCTCAAGAAATCCAAAAACTTCTCCTGGTCCACTAACAAATAACTCATAACAAAAATTATATTAGCTACACCTTTCTTCCCGCACGTGGGATTTTTACCCGACAACTTTAACGTTAAATTTTGTTCAAAAATACCTACGAAGGTACTTAAAAAATCATAAAATCCTAACCAAAACTAAAGAACAGTAAAATATCAAAAGATCACAGTACCTTTGTAGAAGCGCTTTTGGTCAACTTACTACCTGTAAGAATGTGAAATAAAGTTCTCACAAGCTTCCACGTGCAGGATAGATTGCATCACTGGTGCTCTGTCATTGGCCGGCCGGCTGGGGTTGCCATAAATAGCCTTCCCCAATGTCGCCAATGCAATTCCTTAGGGTTACCAAAAAATCCCTTTTATCACCAAATTTGGTGCCCAAAAAAAAGTAGGGGGTGTATCGAAGCTTAGCCTAATCATTGGTTCTTTGTTTTAATGTAATAAGTCAAGTAATGAAATAACGGCAAAAACTTAAGATAGCTTCCGGGATACTTAAATGCACTCTCCCCCAGAGGCGTAGCCAGAAATTTTACATGGGGGGTGGGGGAAGGGCTTACGACTACTTCAACTCATACAGCAAAAAATTCCTCATGGGGGGGGGGGGGTGGTGTTATGACCCCCCCAGGCTAAGCGCCCGCTCTTCCCTATATAATTATATGTCCTCCTTAATTTTTAGAATCACACACAAAAACTGCAAGAAACTGTCAATATATCATATATATATATATATATATATATATATATATATATATATATATATATACCTATATACATATACAAGTAATTATATATTACTAGCGGCTACCCGCGACTTCGTCCGCGTCGGCTTTAGAATTAGGTCCCGAGAGAAACGAAGCATGTGTGAATAACAAATATGTTTGCGACTAAAGAAACTGCATTTAAATATTATTTGCTTTTTACTTATTTTAAATGAAGTATAATGCATGGTAGTATACTTCATTTAAAATAACAGAGTATGTAAAATTACTAAATTTAGATTTTTTTCAGGCATTTGGCGAATAGAGACAGTTACGACAGTATTTGCGAACTGTTTTGAGTGTTCTTGTAAAGGAACTATTTACGCTACATGCATTAATTGTAGCCCATAATACTCAAGAATAGAGTAGCTTACTATCAGTGAAAAAAGTTTTGGAATCGGTTCAGTACTTACAGAGATACACATAGAGCATAATGTAATTCTTATGAGTATCCCTGTAAAAGAACTATTTGTGATATATGCATAAAAGGTAGCCTATAAAACTCAGGGTCCCCCCAGTGTCTAAGAGGGTCTGCTCTCAAACCTGGAAGGCGGGAGGTGCCAGGTTCAAAACGAGACGCTGGGCAGGGCGGATTAAAGTGCGGTACAGCTTTAGTATGGTCCCTTTGGCGCGCTTTATTTTTGGCAACTTTTTTGGCGCGATAAAGGATGGTAACCCTGGTAAAGGATGGTACCCAATATGGTAACCCTGCCGTCGTATGCTCCGGAGCGGTAACCCTGACATCGGGCGAAAAGTGGATTCTTCCGTGACGTCACGGATGCGCTCGTGTTCGTCCGGCAAATCGTGACTGTTTGTTCCTTTCATGAACTTTTTGAGCCCCGTGTATTTCTTAGCGCGGAAGGTTCGTTTGAATGGTTGATCTGCCATGTGCTTTATGGTTTTATTTTACAGTACCAGGTTACCGAGCCATGCTCAGAATATAAAGGCTCCTTAAGTGTAAAATAATGAATACGTAAATGCCTTGGCACGCATCAATAATCTTCATGGTTGCCAAAGATTTTCATCGCTGTCGGATCACCCATACATTATCAGGTAAGCTTTGGTCGGCATTCAATGTTACAATGGCATATACTTTGTTTTGAAGAGGGATGCTAAATATTCGATGGTCGGTGCCATCAGAGTTGAGCAAAAAGTAGTTTAACGTAAGGTGCCTCCTTTCCTTCTGTAGCAGATCAGCGAGGGTATCAGCGAAGACCTTGGGCGATGCATTCACTAACAGAGTCTTTATTACTTCAGAAATATATCTGTCCATATTGAGGACGTTCAAATTCAGCATCAAGAATTTGAGTTGGTTGAACTGTCAGATGAATGAGTTTATAAAAAAAATTCATCAAGTCTGTTATACACTGTTCGCAACGTAGCAGTACACACCAAAATCGTTAATAGTTTCACTCGTCATACACTGTGAACAAAGCCATTGTAAAGTATGCTTTCAAATTTCGAATTCTTTGAAATGTGGGTGACATCGGAGAAACAACCACACCCATTCATTAGGAAATTTGGAATGTCCTACATCAATCTTACAGTACCCAAAATGGTTTCGGTTAATTTTTGTTTTTACTCTTCAGAAAAATCCAGAGTGAATGCAATCCATGTTAAAAATTTTTAAACTATGATAATAAGTACCCACATTTGTGGCAGTTTTTAGATACTTAGACTGTTTACCCGAAGTATTTGTCAACGTCTAGCTGTTCTATGTCGTTCTCCTTCCAAATACTAATCATATGTTTCATCTGCTTGTGTTTGAACTGCACGTGACCACATTTGGACCAAGTGCTGCTGCCGGTGATCATATGTTTCCACAGCTCGTTTTTGAGCTACACTTTCATGCATTTACGTCTTTATAATACATCTATGATGATAATTCTTAATTTCTCTATAGTGCTTCAATTCAAACATAAAATACTTATTTTTTCTAATTCAAAGAAAATACATCTTGCATAAACAAATTCTACAAACGTAAATTCAATCTTATAGATACATAGATGCCATAAAAGTATAATCTTACATAAATATGCTTTAAACATAATTTTATTTTATAAACTCACGCTTAAGAAAATAAAAAGTGTAACGCAATTTAAATTATTAGTACAAAAGGACACTTCGAAATCATGAAATCAAAAACAGAACAGATCAAAAATATTCTTTTATAATAACCCTAACAACTACTTAAACGTTGACAATAATAGAACAAACGGATGGACTGAAGAAAATGGACTTCTATCCTCGAATAAATCAAAAATACACCACTGCTATATAGTTACGCTGATCCCTGGCTCTGTCACAATTCCAGTTCAACCACTCAAAATAAAACTTTTACCATCATTAATCCAAACAGATTAAAAATGTATTGTCTAATAACTTAAAATTTACACACGGTTCGTTGGTGCGATAAGCCTGAAAATTATCATAATTATGTAAAAAAAAGAAAGAAAAAGAAGAAAGAAAAAAAAAAGAAAGAAAGAAAAACTCTGATAATCCATCTGTTCCCTAATTTTTAAGCGTTTTTTTTTTCTTTTGTATTTTTTTGTATTTTTAGCTCTATTTCATTTAAGAGAATAAAAAAAGCTAATCATTTGAGTGTCAGAATTATCTGTTGCAAGTGACATTGACGTTACATTGAAGTCACGGTTATCAGGCTTTGGAGGAAAAATTACGATTCCAATTCGCTTAAGATAGCTTTTCTAAATTACTACTCAGTTTAACTTTTTTTCAAAAATAAAACAGTTTTCTCTGCATTAAGCATGGATATAGGAGAGGATGTTGATACCAAACGAAATGTTTCGAATACGAAATGTTTCTGCAGATTATACAATTCGAATTTCTACGTATAATAAAAATTTAATATGAAGTTATTTGATTTTAAGTGGGTAAATATTAAATATTCTGAGTGTAGACATTTTATCGCCCGCTGTAACTGTCTTCACAAAGGGCTTTATCCTTTAGTTTAACGATAGTACACAACACAAAACAACACAGTCTAATCCACGTCTAAATAAGAATTGAAAATTTATTAGAAAAAATCTTAGTAACCAGATTTCAGCCTCCCAATTTACTGCTTCCACATATGGGGAATTCCCAGCCTGCGGCTGGATGGGACCCGCCATGGCTTTTGGACCAGCCCGCAGAACAAGTCAAAACCCTGTATAAAACCTATATAAAACATACAAACTTCCATATAAATCCGAATTACACGGCCCGCGATTTCGCTAACATCCTGAAGTCAGGCCCAGGAGTTCGTTACTATCGTAAAGTTCTGCGCGCAACTTTTCAAAGGTTGTCCATACGATAAAATAAATGAGTTGAAATCATCAACTGCAGTGAATGAAAACTAAACTGATGGCTGATCACCTGCAAAATTAATTTGAATATCGGCTGCGAGCCCAATTTAGGAATCGATTGTATCATTATAAATTTTTTCATCGGAGTTTACAAGATCGTTTCATTATAAATGGTTGTCCCTTAAAAAAAAAAAAAAAAATCGTCAGGGTAACTACATTTAAATATTTATCGTCAACTTGGCGGAATAAGGCAGTTAAAGTAGAATTCAACCTAGTGCCGTTATTTTAAAAAAAAAAAAATGGAATTTTCATGTTACGTCACAGGATCTTTTTTCTTACTGTGAATAACTGAAAAGGGGTCATTTTCATTTAAATTATTCGGCTAAGCTGAAACTTTTATGCACTTTTGAAATTCGCATCTTATGGATAAATAAAATACATGAAAAATCTTTATTGTTTTAGTATATACGCGAAAGTACATTTAGCTTTACGTTAGTTACAAAAGGATAATTGTAATAAATTCAGGCAATTTTTCACATAAGATTTACGAATAGTTTTGTATTAATAACTATGAATTAAAAATAATCAAATTATTTACGTATATTCCATCAAGGTGCTTGCGGGGATGGCAACGAAGATTCTTTTCTCTTTTTCTTTCCCTGGTTGCTAGGACGATAGTTTGAAATAAAAATAACTTTTTAATTCTAAACAAATTTATGTAGCTGAATGGTGTAATATATCTAGTTATTAAAAAATTTATTTATCTGTGTACTGGATATCAAGTTCCATTTATTTTGTTTATTTGCGAAATTAATTTTTACTATTATATATCAATGGCGTGTATTTTTTAATCCGCCCCAAACTTATTTGAGCGTCCCTTTTAGGAAGATTGCATCAAGTGTGTTTTTCAAACGCTCAATAGATGGCGCTACCATCCAAAAATTTTTAATTTTGGGCGTTTTAGAGTTTTTTCAATCACGTGACCTAGCTCACTCGTTTCAGGGGCCAAAAAAAAACCCCCCAGGTACGAAATTAAAAAAGAATCCTTAGAGCAGTTTTCGAGATCGCTTGGACATACACACACACACACAAACATTCCTCGTTTAATATAAGAGCGGATTAAATTTTATTATTATTTAATTATTTTTGGAATTTAAAACGGCTGTTCAGGTTCATACTGACTGTTTACATACAGTTTTGTATGAATAAGCATTTTTTGATAGTACGTTTCAGATTAATATTTGCGTTCTCGATTGTTTATTTGTTAAGGGTAGAAGCAACAAATAATTACGTTATTAATATTTTATACAGTGAAATAATTTTAGATATTTTGATTTTATTATTTCCATATTGCACTAATTTAAGGATTTTAATCAAGGTATGTGATAAGCATTGTTTGTTTTTATTTGTTATTATTACCTTTGTTTACTTGTTAATGGTAGGAGCAACAAATAATTCCGTTATTATAATAATATATATTTTGATTTTATTATTTCAATATTGAAACAATTTAGCGATTTTAATTAAGGTATGAGATAAGCATTGTTCGTTATAAAATAAATCATAGCAAAATTAACGGCGACGATCAATTATCTCGGAACCAGCGCCATCCGATCCGCCATATTGTTTACAATTGGCATCGGCAAGGCAAACTTGGGTTGGCGACAAAATCTTGTCGCCAAATCAAAAAATCGCCAAAAAGGGACCATGCTAAAGCTGTTCCTAAAGGCTCTCTGGCGATCAGTCAGACTCCTTTGGCAAGAGTGGTTTCTCCCGCTGTTATACACTGCACGCTAGGGGTTGCCGCCCGCACCTCAAGTTGATCCGCGAAAAACAGAGAACAACAGAACTGTATATAAACAGCCAGTATGAACCTGAACATCCATTTTAAATTTCAAAAATAATTAAATATTAAAATTTAATGTAAAATGAACCCATAAAACACATTGTCATCGTCATTTTCCGGAAACAAACCGCCGGGTGTAGGTTTACTATATCTTAACTTCCGATAATCAAACGGCGGGGTTATCATAATGGCATCCTTTATCGCGCCAAGAGAAAGTCGCCAAATAAAAAGCGCGCCAAAGGAACGTTACTGAAGCCGTACCTTGCTCTTAATTAGGCTAGTCATTAGTAATATATTATTTTTTAATAAATGTAATTAAATTAAAATTGCATACCCCCAATTCAAACTATTTGTCATGCCAAGATTAAATATTGGAAATGGTAAATGTATTTTTGGAAGTACTCTTTATATATATTTTCTTCCTTAGATCAGCTTGTTTGAAATTTATGAATATACATAATTATTTGAATTCCTTTATGCCATCATTATTCTTACTTAGAGGTTTTAAATGCTCCCTGTTAAAAACGTTTTATTTGCTTTGCCTGCAGAAAAATACAGCTGTATGATTACAGATTTATTTTACATACATCCATAACACTTAAAAATGAAAATAGTCTTTCAATGACTTTTGATGTCTAATTTCCTTTGTTTCTGATTGATTTCTATGGTTACCAAAAGCTGTTAGCAAAATTTTACCACATGGCCTTCTCTGCTTCTTTTGTTGTCTCTTTAATCACTGATTTTTGTAATTTACATCAACTAAAATTCGAGATATAGAGATTTTGAAGGAAATTCTTTAGAGATAAACGTGGAAAATACATTGAATTTTGATTGCAAATGTATGGAAATTTAGAAATTTTCTGAATATGCAGGTTCAAGATAAGACAGATTTGACTGTTCACTGTTTTAATATTAGCTTGGAACAAATGTACTTGAAATATAAAACAAAGACTTACCACACGATCCGGTTTTTTAGAAGAGATTACACTATTATATTCGATCATAAATCTTCATGCTCTGCCCAAGTGAGCGAGCTGGACGCTGCTTCGAAACAAAGGGGAGAAATAAAATTGATGGGGCCCAGTGTTGCCAGAAAGTTTTGAACAAAAATCGCAAGATGTTGATAGAAAAGTAGCAAAGATGACGCGTGACGTCAGAGTATGACGTCGGATCAAGTGATGCCATGTAAAATCATTGTGCCGATTTGTCTGGTCAGTCCATTGGTTTTGATACGTAGTTTTATACAGTGTAAAAATCCCCCCCCCCCAATACCACACCCGCATGTCTAAAATAAACATATTACATTTACAGGTGATTTTATTTTTCATTTCTTTTCGTAGGTAAATAATTTCGAATTAGAAACTAAGTTCCATATCATTGTTCCATTTCCTATCATTTCTAAGCCAAGGTCCGATTAAATGGGAGGGAGGAGGAGATAGAAAGAGAGAGAAAAATGTAAGACTGTTTTTTCGTTTGTGATTTTCTTGAGGTTTCTGACTACAATCTCGAGGACTGTCTTATACCACTGAATATCCGGCTTAATATTATATATTTCCAAATAACATTTACAGACAAAGAACACAACAGAAGTACAAACACAGAAGAAAGTGAAAGTGACAATCGTGGGTTAAGGGGATTCGAACCCAAGACCTCCCACTCGCAGGCAGGTGACGGAGATGAGGGTGCAAATCCACTGAGCTATGGACTGTTAGAAGCAAGAAAAGCTCAATGTAAATAAAAATTTTACTAATTTAAAACTGAGAATTATTTTTTTCCTGAAAAATACTTAAAATTCGCGAAATCAAAAAAAGTAGCAAAATCGCAAAGTCATAAAATTTAGTCGCATGATGCTTTCAAAAGTAGCAAAATTTGCGAAAAGTCGCAAGATCTGGCAACACTGATGGGGCCCAAAGCGCTTTGGATGGGGCTAGAGTTGAGCTGTTGTGAGCAAGGACATGGAGTTAGAGGGGAGGAGTAAAGACGCCGTATTGGGAAAGCAATCTTAGTTGCGTTTTCAGATCACTACCCTAGCATTGCTCTTGCTATCTAGTGGTACTACAGAAAGTTATTTTCTAACGCACATTTCCGATACGCGATTTTGATTTCCTGACTGGATAAATTATTCAATAGTGGAAGCTAATTTTTTTTTTTTTTTTTTTTTTGAAGTAAAACTTCTTTAGGCGCAACTAGAGAGTAACTCAGATTTTTTTTCTGACGGAAGTAACGCTCAGTAAAGGAAATGACGTATCTTTTTCCCCCTTGCTTCTTCATTCCGCCATGACTGCAAAAACATTGCAATTTTAAGGACTAAAATCCCTGATAATTTCTTCACCGTTTGTACGATCCCCTTGAAAATTTCCATAATCATGTATAAAAATATAGAAAACAATCTGCGCTACTTTAAAAATCTGAAAATCCACCCGTTCCCACATTTTTAAGCGATTTTTCGCTATTTTCAGCAACTATATCCTATCCGAGAGTCAAAAAAGTTAATCATTTGCATGACAAAAATTAGCTATTGCTGCAAGTGATTTTTACTTCATATTGACGTCACACTTAACAAGCTTTTTCCAGATTTGTAAGTTTAATTATTTGCGGAACAGCTCGCGGGCGTTCGTTCCTGAGAACGTCGACTGCTCCCTGCGCGTCGACATTACTCCCTACCTGTTTTGAAGCAAGATCTTGTCTAATGACCCTGTTCAGTGGATAAGTGGACCGGCTCTTGTCAGAGCCACTGTGTGAGGTCTTTCGCTGAACAAGCGGCGATTCTGCTGACTGTCTCTCACTGTTGTTACAGGCGGCGACCCAACCCGTCACCTCCGATAAACAAGGCCTACGCACCGAATACAGAAAGTGGCACTATGATGCATTCCGTTGCTTTACTCACATGTTTTCAATGGCATTAATACAATATTTAATGAAACTATGAGTAAAAGTTTGACATGATTGATTGCCATGATACATAAATATTGTTTGTCTGTACTTAAATAATATGTAATCTTTTAATATTGCTCATGTGTTTTTGAGTTATTTATAATAATGGGATAAATGTAAATTTTTAAACTGAATAATACTTCGAGCAAAAATAGGAGGAAAACAAAGGTTTAAGAACACTGCCATAGAAAAACGCAATAATAGAGCCTACGTGCATTCGATACCAACCGACAGAAGAAACACCAGTTTAGGAACACAGTTAAAGAAAAATACCACAACAAAGACATTCTCTCTATTCAAACCCTACGGGAAACCATTTTAACAAAACAGTGAAAGAATAATAGTTCAACACGGACACTTCCTGGATGCTAACCCGATATCCAGACGGAACAACGGTTTAAGAACACGGGTATGTAACACCACAAAGAAACAAACACTGGTTGCAAACGGTTTAAGATCAAAATAAAAGAATAATAAATGGACACTCCGTGGATTCTAACCCAACCTCAAGACGGAGCAACGGTTTAACACGGAGATGGAACACCACAAAGAAACGGACCCTGGCTGCAATCATTCCCAAACAATAGATAGAACCTGCAGTTTAAAAACACGGATACAGATAAATAATTCGAAACCTACCAGCAGACGAAATCAACGCTTAAGAATACTGTGATAGATAAACACTTAAAAAAAATTTACACTACCTGCATTCGAACCCAACAATCAGAGTAAAACATCAGTTAAAGAGCAGAGTTAAAGTATAATTCGCGATCTCAACGACCTAAAGGGGGCGCTGTAGGATATAAACAAATGTGCTCGGTGACGGGTAGCTTGTTCCGACAATAGTCGTGCCTGCATTAAGCAACGCGGTTTTTATGCCTATTTTCTCTTTTTAGAGGTGGAAAAAAGTTTTTTATGGAAACAAATGTCGCATGATTTATTTCTTTTAGTTTTATATCAAGCAATCTTTATATTAAGGTAACATTGCTCTAGTAACATTTGCTATTTTTCGTGTTTTGCTCATGTGTTCTGGTGTTTATCCACATACAGATGAAATTAAAGTAAACTTTCTCCATCCACATAATCTGTCGCCATCATTTTATTACCCATAAATTATGTGATAAAAAAATGCTATTTGCATCCAATAAATTTGAGAAAAAATCACACAATGGTTTCCTTCCTTCTTTTATTTTACTTTTTGCACAATCTGCAAGTTGTAAGTTTTCCTTACTACATTGAAATTTAAAACTCAATTTTTTAAAAAATACACATCAATTAAAGGTAACACTTGAAATATTCACTTAATAGTTCAGAATGTGCATGCAACATAAAAATAACATCTTACTGTAATTATTATTTTTATATTTAACCTGAAAATGTTATTATTTAAAAATTGACAATTAAAGGAATAGTTGTAAACTCATTGGAATAGTGGAAGCATTTTATGAAACATAAGAAAAATTTAATGAAAGAAAAGCATAATGTTTTTTAAAATTATTAATGAAAAAGCAAAATCGAATTTTGTAGACAAACTCTGAAATCCTATTAAAAGGGGGGGGGCACACTCCCTTTCCTGCTTTGAAAGCACCCTCATTAAAACCCCCAGCAAAAACAAATTTGGACTCAAGTGCTCTTAAAATTTTAAAAACAAATAATTGTTTTAGTAAAATTCTATTTTCTAAAATTCTATTTTTTTATTGAGGGGGGGGGGAGGAGACATTGCCTTGTGTGTACCCCCAATGAAAGTGTTGAAAAACATTATCAACATTATTTGTTCTCTCTCAAAATTTATATATTAAGTTAAAAACGTAATTTTATTTTAAAATACAAAAATTTTCTTTTGTAGTTATTAAATCGAGATGATAGCAATTTTCTTAAATTTATTACTGGAAAACCCATGGTAATCCCAGAATGAAACTTTCAGATATTGTTAACAATAAATAGAAGAATAAAATATATATTTAAAAAAAAAAATTAAAAATATACTTTTTGAAATTTTAAAAATTTTAAATGATGAAATTTAAATTAAAAATTAAAAAAATTAATCATGTTATATATGATAAGAAAGGGCAACCTGTTTAATGTCTATGGACACGATAATTAGGAGATAAATTGGAGCCAATTGTATAGTGCAAGAATTTCTAAAATTGCATTAATTTCACAAACTTTAAAATGAAATATTTCAAAAACTAAAAGTGATATGCACTAGAAATTTCACATTAATTTTTTTCTCTATAGATACAACTATCATACCAAATTTTATTGAATTCTGTGGGGGTCAGGTTGTGAGCCTAGTTGATTTGACATGGAATGACCAATATGGCAATTTTGTCAGTACAGAATTTTCAGAGAAAAAAGACAAAAAAGTGATTTCCTCTTTATTCACAAAAAGCTGAAATCAGCTAAAAAGCTGAAGAATCTCATCTTTGAGCTATATCATGAAATGATAATAGAAAGATGTGGAGACTTACAGCCAGAATTTTGTCAATCTGTTTAAAAATGCAGAATGATAGATTATTTTTCATATTACAACATTTTTCATCCAAAATCATAAACAGCTAAAATTTAAACCAAATAATGATGGTTATTTAGACATTTCTGAGTTTTTGTTTTTCTGTGATGCTAAATTTTTTACTGAAATTAGTTCAAACAATTTGAAACAGAAACAACACTAACACACAATTACTTTCTGATTTTAACAGAAAGGGGGCTCTCAATAATTTTAAGGGGAGAAGAGACAAACAATTATATGCATCCAAGATAAAAAATATCTTAGTACTTTTATCACATATTATATAGTAACTATATCAATGTTAACACATTCAACAAAGAGTACTACCCCTATATCTATACATTTTAAAACAGCACTGGGTAGAATCTTAACACAACACTAAGATATCAATGCAAAGCCTCAATTCCAATCGGTTAGATTGGTGACATTTAGGTATAAGAGGGCTCACAACAGTTGCGATAAAATTATCTTTCAATCAGTTATTTCTAAGTAAATATTGTGAAGCTGTTTAGAAAAGTTCTTAATATTTAACATTAATATATTGATCTACTAGCTTCAAATTAAGTACATAAATCATAGAAAACGTTTAATATGTAACATTAGATTGGTATTTTGTTAAATTTAACACGGAGGTTTTTACTTTTTTAACACCGCATGTCAAAAGCCTGTCGATTTACAGGATAGTATAGAACCTTTAAACGTACATGTTAAAGTATACATATAAACAATATAGAAATCAATATAAATAGCATAGAAATCATTTAGGACATGCATTTGGAATTGCGTTCATAAAATTAATCCAAGCATTTATGACTAGATCTTTCAAACATTAAAGAAAAAACGGCAAAGTATATTATTACATACTTCTTGGTATAAAATCACTCTCAAGAAAATGTTACATCCACAACAACCATTCTGTCGATACTTTTTTGCCAATTTTCAGAGCGTTAATCATTGTCTCCTAAGCTTCCGCGTGGTCGCTTCGGATGAATTGTTTTGATTTCTTTTAATTGACGGAAATCTGTGGAAACTGGGTCGAGGAATATCTCTCCCCTTAGAACACACTGAGGAACACAGCAATTAACTTTGTCGTTACCCATAATATATTTTGGCAAAAAAAAAAAAAAAAAAAAAAAAAAAAACAATAATTACACACGTTTGAAATAAGCGTGTCTCAAAACAGTAATATGTAAGTATGTAAGCTGAGCTGAGCTGACCAGGTAAGCCTGCCACATAGTAGTTCTAGTTAGGCCTCTAGATGGCGTATTCAAGTCCTGAGATCGCGAATACTAGACTAGACATTCCTCCCATTCAAACTCCCGACGGAACAATGGTATAAGAATAATAGTACAACATGGACACTTCCTGCCCAGCAAACACACACCTGCTGGCGGAGTACCCTTGCCAGTGCCTTTCTGCCATCACGTACAGCGCCGGACCGGCACTGCAAAAAGTAACCGAATCGTACCAAAAGTGGTCGCCTGAGAAGTACCTTGCCAGAAGCCCGGGAAGGCAGCGGCACTCTGCTGGCATACTGCATGTGACGGCCGTTACTCACAATAAAGGCACTGGCGCATGAAGTTTATAATGCCCAAAATGAAACGGCCGGGTGCCGGCTATTATTAAAAATAAAGGCACTGGCCTGGTGCCTTAACAATGACTACAATATAATGGCACGGTACCGGATTAGTGCCTATTTACAGTAACGCTGCCATAACTAAAATATGAGCCAGTGGCGGATCCGGAGTAGGGGGGCTTATTCATCAACCCATTCCCCCCCCCCAAAAAAAAAGACATTGCTTAAGGGTAACATTTTAAGATAAAAAACTAGATACATGAAAAATTAAAAACAACAGCAAAACCATTATTAGTACATCATTTGCAAATTATGTTCGTCCAACATTAGTGAATTGTGTGCAGTTTTCACAAACTGCAATTTTCTTACAAATTTTCATTTTCAAAAATATTTTTTTTTATGGAGAGAGGATTACACATGTCAAAACCTACATAAAATCATTTATAAACAGTTTAATTTCAATATCTCATAATTAAAGAGATTTTATAAATGAGTTATAATACTTTTACGGTTGATATATGTATGTATATATATATATATATATATATATATATATATATATATATATATATATATATTAGTCAAAATCATATAGGATATAATAAATAAAGTTGCACTATATATATATATATATATATATATATGTTTACACATAACTTTAGAGTCACATTTTGCTTTATTGTACATTTTGTTTTGATCAAATGATTTTTTTTATGTTAGCTATTCTGAAAAGACATTTCTATATACCTGTTGTACCTATATGACTCAAATTTTTTGAAGTAAAATACTTTTATACACTATAATATGCAATGAGATTTTGTATATTAAAAACAGTGTAAGTAAAAATTTACCTGTTATTTTCTAATTAATCCAGGGCATTATCCCAGTTAAATCCAAATCCAAGACATGCAAATGTGAACTAACAAAATTCTCACCGTTGAAATAGTGTTATTAAAGTAACTATTCCTAACGATGAGATCTTGTTAGTCTGGAACAGTATTTAAATACCAATTTAACACTTTGGAAAGATGTAAATCCATGAAACCGCTAAAACTTTAAAACCTTGAGATCCCAAAAAAGAGTACTTCTTCACAATCACAGTTCACAAAATAGCATTCGAGAGGGGTTGCCATTTCCGTTGGAATGTAATTCGCCAATTTTCAAAATATCACTGAAGCAGAAAATAGCTTGGCGACAGACTCTATGGGGGGAGTTGTCGGAGGTGGATTAAGAAAACATTCTCTCGGCCGTTTACGTGACGTATAGTGTAATTAATAAAATCCTTGAGTTATGCTGAAGACTTAAAACAGGAAAACAACTCGAATTCTGAGGAGCTACATTTATTAGAGGTATCATCCAAACAGTCTTAAAGGAAACGACTTCAATTACGTACAGTACATTGTATTAGTAGAAAATAACATCAAGAATATACCTAATCGTTCCGGCCACACGGCATGCCGGAGTTCCATAAAAAACGAACACAACCTCTTCTGACGGAGAGCAATCAAGAAGTCTACTTAAATCTTCCTACAAAACTGCCAGCTGTTTACAGGTTGGCGAGTAAAATATGAGCACTCATAAGCCACTGCCCCACGTGACAACCACCGTCCGGTAGGCGTAAACAATATAAAAATTTGAAGCAAACGGATTAAATGATTAACGCCAAGACAGAAGTGCCAGAATTTGGCGAATGCCAATACATAAGCCTACAACCCCGTGAGAACAGCAAAGGCGTGCGACCGGGAGGCACCAAGAATTTACACAGCATATGCTAAAGCGAATTTAATTTAGAATAAAAACCGCAAACGCGAAGTATTAGTGTGAAGTGTATCAAGCAGAATAGCAAAGTGGAGAGAGAAATTAATACGGAATACGAAATTTTGATTTTGAAAGACGAAACATAGGAACATTATTTTAAGACGCGAAAAATATGTGAACTTCGTCACAGACCCTCCTCACCAAACCACTAATATTTACCTTCGCGTTTCATAAACATTTACTGCCAAATAAAAAGATAACAGTTCGATTTTTGGGGAATAGAAATATAGAATAAAGTAAATATAATTCCTAAATGAGCCCCATTGCGTACATTCTATTTTTGACTATTACATGAAAATACTGGCTCATTAACAAAATAACTACAGGAGCTTAACGTAGAAAAAGTCTGCAAATATGTTTTTCAGGAAAAGTTTAGCAAAATTGTAAAAATTAATATAAATTATAAAAATTTTAAGAATAAAATTCACCTCGTACTTCACCCCACTATGTACAGAATTGTACCCCAATTCTGTACATAGTGGGGGTTTCACTGTCGGAGTAAACATTTTTATAGCATACTGAACTCGTTTGTATTATTTTAGTTTTTAGTACTAAAATATTTGAAGGCACAATATGAACTTCTCCCCTTACACCCCTCCCTCAAAAAAAAGAAAAAAAAATCTTAGCAGTGACCCTTGCCTTTGGGTGCCCGGAACTTATATCCCCCTAACACTTCTACACAGTATGAATGTGAAACAATATTATTAAATTAAAATAACGAAATTTTATGCCAACACTACGAAATATATACAGGCCCATTACTGCCAAATAGTGCTGGTCCGGTACATTTTAAGCAGTACCACGCCGTTAACTTTTCTGTGCATGTCATAGACACATGGCAGTTCGCCGTTACTAGTTATGTACTGGCGAATATGCACTTTTCAGACACTGGCACTCCAGTGACTTCCAGACGAAGGCAATCTGACTGACTAACTGACTGACTTATAGAGTGAATTACGGGAGCACCTAGCTCGTCGAGCGTATCTCCAGTGTGTTTTTGTAGATCGTCATTTTTAAATCTTGTTTTGGGGGGCCCTACAGATTGGGCGGGGATCAGTCAAGTCAGTGGATGTTGAAAAGAGTGGGTAAAGGGGGGGGGAAACCAGATGTGAATGTCGACCCGACCTCCCTCCGACAATCGGACTTCACAGGGCGGGTTGCTCGACCATCTGGGGCGAACTAGGGGAGAAGGGTGGAAAGAGCCGCCCTAGGGCGCTTCTTGTTTTGGGGGTCGGTGTGATCATACTCAGGAAACTCGGCAACAATCTCATTATCGAGATTATGAAGTTTGTCGAAAAAGCTGTTGGTGAGTTTGTGTATGTGCTCCCGTAGGAGCGGTATGTTTAGATCGTTCCGTATAGTACTATTCGAGATGAAAGGGTGACTGCGCCTAATTTTTCTCAGGATGGCGCTTTGCTTGGACTCAATTTTTTGTATATTTTTTTTAGCAGAGCAGGCCCAAACCGGGGCTGCATATGTGACAACAGACCTGACGAAAGACGTATACAGTTGCGATTTGTTTTTGTGGTGGAGGGATCTAGCATTGAATAATGGTGAGAGACGCTCGAACGCGGCTTTCATTTTGAAGGCAGTGTTCTGGAGGTGTTTGTTCCAAGATAGCGTCTTATCGATGGTGACACCGAGGTAGGTGACATGGGAGCTCCACTGAATGGGGGAGCCGAGGACGTGAAGTCTAGATGGTGGGTTTTTGTATGTAAAGGACAGGGCTTGGCTTTTACTTGCATTTGCTTTATGCGCCAATTCTTCATCCAATCGGTGATTAGATCAGTGTGCTCCTGCATGCAGTTATGTAGGGTTCTGTTGTTTATGGCATGGCCAACGATAGCAGTATCGTCCGCAAAGAGAGCTATGGACGTTTTATGATGGCGGGGTAAGTCATTTATGAATATATTAAAGAGCGTAAGCCCAAGGATAGACCCCTGGGGCACTCCGCTCCTGATAGGTCGGACGGTAGAGTAAGCGTCTTGAACTTTTACTGTAAAGGACCTATTTTGGAGGTAATCATGAATGAGGTGGACAAATTTGTCCGGTATTTGTAGTTGAGTTAGCTTAAAAGTGAGACCCTCGTGCCAGACTTTATCGAATGCCTTCTGTAAGTCCAGAAGGAGGATAGCCGCACGTTTGTTGTTGGCGATGGCGTCATGTGCTAATTCGACAACCCGAACCAGTTGTTGAGTGGTGCAGTGGCCCTCCCGAAAACCAAACTGCTCAGGCATTAGTATGTTGTTTTGGTTTAGATGATCTTTAAGTCTTATTGAAATGATTTTTTCAGTCAACTTGCTGAGCGAGCTCAGCAAGCTGATGGGTCTGTAAACAGCAGGGTTTGTGAGGCACTGCCCCGGCTTTGGTATAGGGCACACTACCGCCGTTTTCCAGTGAGTGGGGAAGTGTGCAGTGTGAAGGATGGCGTTTGTGAGTCTGGTGAGGCAGGAAAGAATTTTTGCGGGCACATTCCTCAACATAACATTGGTTACGCGGTCCTGACCCGGGTACTTTTTGACATTTAGTTTCTTGATGATATTGCATAGTTCTGAGGGCAAGGTTGGCGGGATGCTATGTGTAGGAGTTTGATTGAGGTAGCTCCTAACGTGGCTAGAAATGGTGGCGTGACGGGAGGCGAGGGCAGGGTCCTCGTCTTCATTAGAAAATTGCTCTTCATAAACGTTGGCTAGGATGTTAGCCATGTCGGTGTCTAGGGTGTAATACATATTTCCGTCCTTAACCTGTTCAGGACCGTGATCGCGTATATGTGATCAGACGATCTTCGTCACGTCCGCGTATCGTATTTGTGATCGTGTTCGTGCAGCGCCATCTCACAGAGTGATCAGTGGAACGTTTATTGAATTTTAACGGCACTAGATGGCGTGAGTCGTTCATTTCAATACATTCAGAGAGCTTGACTCATTGCACTTTTGTTCGAGCTTTTTTTATTAACCTCAAATTCATTCAAATCAACGTCCGTGCGTGCGTAGTCTCTTGAGCGCGGGCTGGGAGCGCTTCTCCTTTCGCGCCTGACAGTTATGGGGGAATCTGTGATTTTTATGCGTGATCTCCGTATGCTTCCCACAGAGCCCTCGATGTAGGATTCCAATTCTGATGCTTGTGGGTGGCAATTTGTCTTTGTACCTCGGCCCGAAGGCGCTGGTAGGTGGTTCTGTCCGTAAGGTTGAGAGTTCTTTGAAAGGTTTTTCTCGCCCTATTACGTCGGTTTATTAGGCCCCGGATGTTGGGGGGGAGTTTAGTGTAGTTTCCTGCTACCGCCGGGCGGGAAGCTTTTTGATAGGCGTAGAGGATGAGATCCGAAAGTCTTTTGGCTTCTTCATCTATTTCCGTACTAGTATTTAGTGTGGTGCGAGGGAAAGGGGTACAGAGGAGCTCCTCCGTGAAGTGGGACCAGTTTGTATGTAGTCTCGTGCAATCTCTGCTAATGATATTTGTGTCTAAATCGAATTGGACCGGAAGGTGGTCCGAGGAGAAGTGATTTATAGTACGGCTAGAGATGAGCTGTTTAATGTTATTGTATAGTATTAGGTCAATAGTGGAATCACCGTGAGTGGGGGTTTAGGGTAGGAGAGCTTTGCATGGTTTTGAATAAGGAATTTTAATCGAAGGCAATCTACCTTGTTCCGGGTAGACGGCACTTTGCCAGCACGACGGGTACCCGGCGGGCATTTTGCGGGCAGTAGTGTGTTTGCTTGGTGTATTCTAAATAATTATCATGAATTACCGGTGATTCTTACTGGAGATTTTAATGTTAATTTTCGCTACCAAGAATCTCAGCCGTCAGTTGATTTTTAAAAAGAAAAATTGGATCTAACTATGAATACTTCTCGACTTCAATCAACAACGCGTTTCGGTACAACGATAGATGCTTTATTTTCAAAGTTAACAAATTTAGAGAGTAAAATTTATGTTTCACAGTATAGTTAACACAAACCTATAATTTCATACATAAAATATTATGATGACATTCAAGTTCCTATTTCTAATGAATAATATGAATATAACATTTATATAATCTTTGTAAAGTACATGAATAATAAATATAATTAAATTATAATATGATATTTATTTTCAGTTAAAGTTTAATAATTTCAGTGATATTTATCGTAAACGTCAAAGAAGTTTTACTTCAATCGCGCGTAAAGATTACACGCACGCACTTTTTTTTCGGTGAAGTTTTGTTCTTTCAAATCAAATAATGTAAACATAATACAAAATGTTAATTATTATTTTTACAAATGACTGTATATGCTTTAGTTTCTTTTAAATGGGATAGTATAACATAAAATATTGTCATAAATATTACTTAATACTGACTAAATTTTTTTATAAGATAGTTTTGTCCGAACATTCTTTGTAACTTATGTTTACATGTTTTGTTTCACCATCAGTATCTCATAGCATGAAAATTGCTATTTGACATTTTTGAAAAAACAATTTTTGCATTGAACATAATTATTACATTTGCTTCTACATAAGACTTTTCTAGTATTTGCAATGTAGCTCACTTATTTAAACTTAAATTTGATCAAAAATTTCTATTTAAAAAAAGCTTAGTTTTAAAATTATTTCAGATCACTATATTGTACAATAATTTATTGTGTGTGCGTGCACGAAGACAATTTTATAAAATATTGAATAAATTAACCCATATTCATCTAGTGTTGCATTAATGAAACATCATTAATGTTATCGCAACAATTAACGACTATTTTTCTATCAAAAGAGTCAGACAAGTATAGGTTAAATAAACCTAGTTTCATTGGAATTTTATATTGGAGCAGAATCAATAAACATCATGAAACAGCACCAATACAAAGATGAAAGTTTTATTACTCAGTTTCAGAAACACATTAAGAGAGCATATATAATAATATTTCTATATTCGTGTTCCTATAGTTGTTTATTTATACGTATTTATTACCGTTCTGCACAAACTACGTTTTCCCGCAAAGTATAATCAACATTATTTTGAGCAATTCAAAAACAATAGCATGCATAATTTCTAAAAAAAAAGAAAGAAAAATATGTGCATCTTTTGATTCATACAGAAAATTTTCATTGTACTATGTGATAAGTTGAATTTAAATGTTAAAAACACATTAAACAAAGCTTACGTTGGGAGCTTTCAATAAACTTGGATTATTCAATCCCAGGCCAGGGATACATTCCGTGCTCTATCACTCTTATATCCCGGTTTACAGCCAGGAGCAAAAGAAACGTTCGGCATTTTATGATTACAAACAGGTTAAATTATTTAATTTTCATCAAAACAATCTTCTTGCAACATTGATTTGCATGCTAATTCACGAAAAGTAACCGCTCTATGCACACATACGCCATCTACCTGCAGAGTTGACAACTACAATTCACGGTCCGCTTTTCAGCCGAACACTTTGAACTTCCACTCGAAGTTTCGATTAAACCACGGAGATACATTACAGGAGCCTGCGCATGAGTTGCCATCGCTAAAAATGAGTTTATCATTAATGCGTGTTTTCCCCATTCACAGTGTTGTATTTTATTATTCTAAGTATTATAAATGTTATATTATTTTATTATTTTAAAACAATTTTTTTATACTTTTGTCGTACTAAAGAACTTTAGATGTAGGTAATCGTTTTTGTGAATCATTTTCTTTCATGAAAATTATCATAAAATTTGAACATTTTGCTCTGAATGTAAAGGTAAGTGAACACTTTTATAATAAATTTAGAAATTCTAAAAATATGTATGTAAATCATGTTTAGTGAATAATTACTCATGTGTTATTTATAAATAAATTATTTTAATCAGAAATCGTATTACTTGAGTAGTTTTTATTCTTGTAAATAAGCATGACGTTGTGATACTAGACAATTTAATTTTGCCAGTTTAAAATGTTATTTACCAGTTATATATGCCTTGATTATGTGACTCAGACTTACATCTGGTGCAGTGCAGAAATACATGTAAGTTATAAATTATTGATTTTTGCCCATTTATGGTTTATACAGAAACTTCAAATGTATTTAATATTTTGTACAAGCGTTCATTATACTTGCTCAATTCCAAAGTTCGACTGAGAAAGCGACAAAAGAATAACATATACTACATGAAATGTCTTTGTTAAAGAATAATTAATTCAGGGATCGCGCTATAGAGCGTATTTTATCAATTTTCTCCAATATACAGGATATCCCGAAAACACTGAAATGCGCTTTAATACATCATTTGTTAATGTTGAATTGTTTAAAATAACGTAGGAAATACGACTACGTTCATGAAATATTCATTATAAAAATCTCTTTCTCATTCTGGTATTTAGTTATTTTAAAGTATATTAAATATCCACTTGTGAAACTAAAATAAGCAATCGTGAATCATGAGAGTAAGCGCTACTTTGTTTTTCCTTCAAATTATATGCATCTATTTTCTTAATGTCAATATGTATCATAGCAAACAAACTAATCATGAGTTTGTACTTGAATTAGTAACACAATTACTACTTAAAAGTACATTAAATAACGTTTGAAAGCCCTGGGAAGCTTAAGAAATGCCTGATGTATATGTGAAGACTCGAGCATCCGTAGGCCTCTTTGGATGGCTCATCAAAATGCACGCGCAAGGCCCGTTACTAATTGCGAAGGGCCCGGCTAATGTGACCATATTTCTAAACAGTATTTTGGGGACAAATCAAGCTGTTTTGTCCCCAAACGTTTTGTAATGGATTTGAGGAACAGTAAAGCCGGATTCATACTGGCCGTACCGCACTGCTAAGACGCTGCAATGACGTCACGTGGCGGAGCAACACGGCCCCCGCGCGGCGAGCGCCGAGTGTTTGCGCAATATCTGGCAAGAACAGATATTCCGCAGCGACCGCAAAGCTACAGCCAATGGCTGCATTCGTATGCGACAAACTCGTTGCACGAGTTTTCGTAAGAAAACTGGAATGCGTGTGTCCAGTGCTGTCAGTGGTTATCAGTTTCTTTGGACTTTACGAACACCTTCAGTTTATTTAGTTTCGTCGCCTAGGAGACGTGTTTGTTTACAATTCGCGAATGCGTTAATTTTGCTGAGGAGAGATTTTAGTACATACTCAATAGAGCATTTCGACGTGACGTATCTGTGACGTCAGCTGACTGACAGCTTCGCGCATGCTATTTCTTTACCTAAATGTATTATTTAGCAATCTGGGTAATCCGTAAAAACTACGTGTAATCTGACGAGGTTCACTGGGTTTTCGGATTGCGAACGCTCCCCTCTGTGAAGAATGTGAACAAACTGTAACAGAAAGCAACAGGCGTTGGAGTTCAGATAGCAATCCATGCAATTTAATATGTATCTTTATCCCCCGCCTCCCCAAAAAAAATTCACCCTCCCCATTTTATTTTAAATATTTTTTTCAGTGTGCATGAAAGAATGTACATTATTTATTTAGAATTATCGTAAAAATTTTAAAGCTGTACGCAACTAATTAAACTCTCATTGCAAAATTAGATAGTCTTTCTAGTTTAGGATTGTGATATTTTTTTTCATTATAGTTTGATGCTTTGACTAGATAGGTTCATCCTTAGATTGACATGAATTTTAGAGCATGCTTTCTATGGATAACACTTTCTGGTGTGGTTTCTGTTGTTAAATGGACATATAAAATTCTTTAGAATAAATGAATAAAAAATATTAAAGAATTGGTTTGTTAATTATTTTTTAAAAACATATTTGGATTAAAAATCAATTTATACATTGTTTACAGAACTAGTTTTGTACCAGTGGTTGGTTCATTAAAAAATAAATAAATAAAACAGGTAGTTTCTTATGTTGAAACTGCCATATGATGTGTTTGTGTACGATTACTTATTGTTGCTTACCCTAAAAAAAAAAAAAAAAAAAAAAAAAACTCTAGAATCTACTCCTTCATAATCACTAAACTTGGCTACCAGCCTTTTTATTCTTTTGCAGTATTCTAAATTAGGTATGCAGTGAAACTTCAATATCTTGAATAAATGTGCTTTCCCTATTAAACTGACACCCTCTTTTATTTCACCTTGTTTTCTTGAGTTTTTCTGTTGTTTCTTCATGAAATCAAGGTTCTATTGTTCTTGTGTCCATGGACAGATGATTAAATGGTTACACTGTACTTCGTTAAAATAAATCCTTATTCTTTCACCTAAATCTATTTCCACTCTGTTCTGCGTGGAACTAATGTTAGGATTAGAAATTATTCTGAAGATTCTTAGATTTTTCGGTACTTGCGTATTATCCCGTTGGTCATTTCCAATAAACTATTTTTTCGTCAAATGTGCTGGCAAACTATACTATTAATCGTATCTAAACCATTAATAATCGTAATCTAAACCATTAATAATTTCATGCATTCAGCATTTAACTTCGAAAAATCACTCGTCTTGGTTGACTTCCAGGATAATACGCAAGTACCAATTTTTCTTGATGAATACTGTTTTTATCTGCTGTTTACATTCAAGAACCTAAATCATTTTATGCAGCCAAATATGGTTAAACATGATACTTTTTTTTCAATTTTTTTTTTGTAAATGACTTAAGTAATTTAAATCGTCTGACTGACATCCCCAATTTTTTAAATATCTATCACTTGCTTGCACATAGTCTGGTTACTGTATAAATTATGTGAATGCATATTTTCAAGTAACATTGTAATTTACGATAGTGTTGAAAAAAAAATTTCTTGCATACAATCATTATGGAAGAATGTAACTGCAAAAATTTATATACAACTCCTTTTATTATGATTGCTTTTTTACTTCCTTGTACGTAGTATAAGGAAGTAATGTGATCCCGAAAAATTTTGGGGGCCAAATTTCGACATAAAAACCGATTTTGACTACCTAAAAATTTAATATAAAAAATTTTTTCGATGCATTTCATCGTAGGCTAGCATGCACGATCATATTAACGCGTCTGCAACTCATTTTGACCAGTGGCGAGTCTACTGTGGCCAGTTTTTCCATGCCGTCTGTACGTACGTACGTATGTACGTACGTGTACGTACGTACGTACGTACGTATGTATGTAACTCGCATATCTCAAAAACTATTGGTCGTAGAATGTTGAGATTTGATATTTAGGATTGTTCTATGATCTAGTTGTGCACCTCCCCTTTTGGTGGCAATCGAATGGATAGTTTATGTACAGGACCGCCCAAAAGATTCGAAATACATTACGCTCTATGGGCCGAAATTCATTAAACTCGCCTAACTCAAAAGCTATTAGGCGTAGAATGTCGAAACTTCATATTTTGGATAGTTGTAACATCTAGTTGTGCACCTCCCCTTTTAGTTCCATTCGACTGGATAGTTTATCTACAGGACTGCCCAAAACATTCGAAATACATTACACTCAATGGGCCGAAATTCATTAAACTCGCATATCTCAAAAACTGTTAGGCGTTGAATGTTGAAACTTTATATTTAGGATTGTTGTAACATCTAGTTGTGCACCTCCCCTTTCGGTTCCATTCGACTGAATAGTTTATCTACAGGACCGCCCAAAAGATTCGAAATACATTACGCTCTATGGGCCGAAATTCATCAAAGCGTTTTTTAGAGGTATTGGGCTATTTCAAACGGCTCAGAACTGATATATGCTGTAAAGAGTTAGAAAATGAATTTCTCCATTAAAAAAAGTGTCGTTATCATTTATAGTTCTGCTACAGGAACACTCAAAAGATTTCCAATACATTACGGTCAATAGCAATTTTAGGGGCATTCATCCATTTCAAGCACAATACCGTCCTACCACATAAGTTAGGTAATGGTCCGACCACGGTCACGTGCCTCCCTCAAGAACTATGCCAAAAGTCGCCAAGCTTGGCGACTTTTGGTGTACGTGTGTGCATATTTAACTCTCAAATCTCAAAAACTATTATGAAATTTCATATATAAGAATGTTGTAACATCTAGTTGTGCATCTTGATTTTTGGTTCCAATCTACTGGAGAGTTTATTTACAGGACCACCGAAAAGAATTTCAGTACCTTAATGTCTATGGACATCTTCATTATAATACAACTGTAGACAGTCATTGTTTGGTACATGCCCAAAATCTCGCCGTCTGTCCTCGACCTTGGCGAGTTTTGGCGAAATATCGCCAAATTTGGCGATAGTCAGTCATTTGGTCCATGCCCAAAGTATCGCCATTTGTCATCGTTCTTGGCGAGTTTTGGCGAAATATCGCCAAATTTGGCGATAATCTGTCATTGTTTGGTTCATGCTTAAAATCTCGCCAAATGTCGTCGACATTGACGAGTTTCGCCGAAATATCGCCAAATTTGGCGCCAAAAATTATTTCCTATTTTGTATAACTCTAAAACTAACCCGTAGATTTTTTAACTTTTGTATTTAGAACTATTGTAATATCTAACTGTTTTCAATATCTTTTTTGACAGCAATCGACTGAGAATTTATTTACAGGGTGAGCCAAATGACTTCTAATACATTGAGGTGTATGGATGCATTCAATTCATTGAAAGTCTGTGGTCAATGACTACTTTGGCTATCCCCAAAATCTCGCAGACTATCTCAAGTTTGTCGGCTTTTGGTGAAATATCGCCAAATAAATTGTCAGAAGGAAATCTTTCAAATTGAACTCAGCTTGGCGATATCGAAATATTTGGCTGGAAATCGCTAAACCTTACTATTATTGATATTTTATCTCTTTCAAACAAATAAATTTAGAGGAAATGCGTCGAAAATATTTTTGATCTAATGGACGTGCAAGGAAGTCATGTGTTGGACACATCAGATTTTTTTTATTTGACATCATTCAATTAATAAATCTGACACGGACACCACATGACTTCCTTGTACCTCTATTAAATCAGAAATATTTTCAGTGCACTTCATCTAAACTTATTTCATTTGAAAGAGACAAAATACTGCAATTCTAAAGTTTACCGCCAAGCTGAGTTAAATTTTAAAGATTTGTTTCACTTAATTGGGCAATATTTTGACAAAAGCCAACAGAGATAGTTAGCGAGATTTCAGTCACAGCTGAAATAGTTATTCATCACAGATTTTTAATGAAACGAATATATCTATAGACCCTTAATGTATTTTAAATCTTGTAAATACTGTATATAAATTACTCAGTCGACAGCAATCAAAAACACAGTTACATGTTACAATAGTTCTAAATACAAAATTTTAACATTCTATGGTTAAAATGGTGGATTCTATGGTGGTTTTAGTCATGCGAAATGCGTAATTATTTTTGGCATTAAATTGGCAATATTTCGGCAAAACTTGGCAAGGTGGATGACAAATAGTGAGATTTTGTGCATGGACCAAACAATGACTGACTCCAGACATTCATGTATTGGAATTCTGGTAGTTGCATATTATCCCGGTAGACATTCCCGCCAAATAATTTTTTTTTTGGAAAATGTGCTGGCAAACTGCTGCCAGTTGTATTCAGAACCATCATGATTTCAAGCAACCTGCATTTATCTAAGCGAAAAATCGCTCGTCTTAGCAGACCGCTTGGATAACATGCAAGTACCAAAATTCTTTTAGGAGGTCCTGTAAACTCTCCAACAGATTGGAATCAAAAATCTAGGTGTACAACTAGACATTACAACAATCTTGTATATAAAATCTCAGCAATCTACGACTAATAGTTTTTGAGATATGCGAATGAAATATATACATATATACACCAAAAGTTGCCAAGTTTGGAGACTTTTGACGCAGTTTTTGAGGGAGGTGGCTGATCGTCACCGGACCACTATCTAACCATATGGTAAGATGTTATTCTGCTTGAAATGGATGAATGTCTCTAAAACTGCCATTGACTGTAATGTGTTGGAATTTTTTTTAGTGCTGAAGAAGAATTGTAAATGATAAAGATACCATTTTTGATGGCAAGATTCATTTTGTAATCCTTAACAACATATATCACTTTTGATTCATTTGAAATAACTTAATATCTCTAAATTACACTTTAAGGAATTTCTGCCCATACAGCAAAATGTATGGATGTAGATGTTACAATCCTAAATATAAAATTTCAACATTGTACGGCTCATAGTTTTTGAGATATGCGAGTTGCATACATACGTACAGACGCCAGGGAAACACTGATCAAAATGGTGAAGCTGTCAGTCATAATGGTTGTGCCATGAATTTATCGGAACATACATACATGCGTACAATGAGATGTCTCGCAAAAACTCTTAAAAGTAAATTTAGAGGTAGTCAAAATCTGGATACCTATTTTTATTGCGATCACATACTTCTTTGTACATTATACAAGGAAATAAAAATATTAGGGTTTGTAAATTGTACAGAGACACACAGACAAGCATAGTGCCCCAAAAAGTGATAACATGCTTTAATTCTTTATCTATTAAAGATAATTAGGCAATGTGAATTGAAAAAATGTTTAAAAAAAATAAGAATCTGAAATTCTTCCAGATTTTATTTATGCACTCGGGTATATAAAATCTGAATAAATTTCATTTCTCTTAATCTGTTCAATCAATTCTGCCATATAGAGGATAATGATAACTGTAAGTGCTCCTATAGACTCCTGTTCGCATAATTTTGTTGCTGAAAATTGCATCAATTGTAGTTTAGCCCCTAGTGGTGAAATGTTTTGGATGAGTGCGTATTGGAAAATCTAAGTATCCATTTCAGTTACAAAATTTGATCTTGAGCGGAATTCAATCTATGTTAAAATTCCCTACTAATACAGTCTTACAATCATCGAAATACACTAAAAGTTATTACAGCAAGTCCCAAGAACATTGAAAATTTCGCCAAGAATATTGAAGATGTGCCATAAACCAAGAAACTTGAAAAGTGTCTACTTGCCACACGAAGTGACACGCCGTTCTAGAAAGAAATAGCACCCAAGTGCTAATAAGTTAAAAGAAAAGACTATGTGAAGAAAAAATTCCTCTTGTTAATTTTCAGAGTTAACACTTTTTAAATTTGCTTACAACTACCATACAAAAAAATTCCCAATAAGTAAAATGTACCCCATGCACAAATGAGATTATGTACAAAATGTCAGCCTTTCATCATAAAACGTCTTAAGAGATATCTATAAACAAAGATGACTGGGGTCTATACTTGAATTTGAATGTAAAATATTCTTTCAAAATATCCGTACGACCCTTAAAATGTGATTTTTTTCCCCTTCAAGAGCTACTGAAAAGTGGTTTAAGTCAGTACGTATTACCTTCATACATTTGACACTTTTCAGGATATAATTCTCAAATTTTGTACATCACCTCATTAGAATATGGAGCACATTTTACTGATCGGGGATATTTTTGTATGCGGGTTATATACAAAAAGTGTAACATTTTGGGAATTAATGAAAGAAATTTTCAATGAGAAAACATGTAATTGCTCCAGGGCTTGATTTCTAGCAAAAAAAGGTGCCGAAGCCTTAATATTCTTATGTTCATACTCAGTAGCGCACTGTAAAACCCTGTAATATGGGGTTGGTGGCACATTTAATTAAAATAAAGATAATTTAAAGATTTTCCCATATAATAATTATTTCACAGAACAGTGATATGAATTAAATAATCGGAAATTAGCAGGAAAAAATATAAACATTATACAGAAAACAACCAAAATCTGGGGGTCTCAGGACTCTCAAATCTGTTCGAGGTGAAGAGAGTCTGACTTGTCTGCTTGCTAAAATCAGTTTGTGCTTAAAAGGCGAAAATTTTTGAATTAATGTACTAGTGTTGGGCTTCGGAGCACAGTATTCGTGAGCTTTGCTGGGTTTTGCCTAATATGTAAAAATTCACCCAGAAAAAAGAAGTACAGCGGCGGAGTTCCAGTGATCTCCTACGCAAATTAAGTCCTGAATTGTGCTAGATCCAAACAATGGAATGCTGATAATTTTTCGAAAAGCCAATTATGTAAATAAAATCATTTTATATGTAGTATGTATTTGTAAATTTGTTAAAAATTTTAAATGAATAATTAACTAGTAATCAAATCAATTTTATTAATTCTATGAAATATTTTATTTTGTAATTTCTCTCCCAGTTTGGGACGTAGCAACAGGTACACGCTCTCTTCGAGTTTAAGTATTGTTCACCACATATAAAAATCAGCAGCTTATTAAATTTAATTTAGCTAAGAACAGACAATTTTATTAAGCAGCAGGTACTTAAGTGAAATTAGCCAACATTCAGGTTAATTTCAAATGAGGACTGTTTAACTTGATATTTATTGACACTGAAGGTTATGTTCAAATTGATAAAATTCTGAACTTTTAAAACTATTATAGTAATACTTGGGACGGTAGAAAATATGAGGAGTTTCACATATATATAAAGCACTGGTTTTTTGGCAAAGGTTACATAGAATAGAAAAAAGGGTTTCGATTTGAAGTTATTATTTCAGTTTTAGATTTTGATTTAGATTCTAATTCTAAGCAAAACTTATTGTATATGTAGAATAGGCTCTGTTCTAAAATATAAGTGAAGCAAAGTAAAATTTAAATTCAATTTTCAGTTTTGGTTTAGATGTTAAGTATTGTTTTAGCTTTTGATTTCTTTTCTGAGTCTAGCTTGAAGCAAAATTAAAAAATGTAATTGTAGAATTGTTTAGTACAGTTTTATGAGTTAACATTGCGAAACAGAAATGTTTTCCATCTTATAATAAAAATGCAGAAGCTTCATGTAACATAATAGAATTATCATAAATTTACACTTTGCACTCATGTTTACTGTAAATTTAAATAATTATGCAGCTAAGTACAGATTACATTATTTGGTCTACGTCTTTAATTCAGTTGATTTCAGAGGCGGATCAAGGCTATTGGGGGCCCCTGGCGGTAAAATTTTCGGGGCCCCCTAAGCCCAAGTTCCTTTCATAATTTAGTGTACTAAGGGCACTATTAGCTTTTTTCGTGGGGAGCACTGAACGATTTCACTCAATTGCTTTAACAATAAAATGAAGCTCAACAAAAACTTGATAAAAAAATTTATCAAACTTACATTTATTCAAAAAATAATAAAAAAAAAATCTTTACACTACTGCTTAAGAAAGTATTTTATATGAACTGGCGTCCTGATTTCTCTTTTGCAAATTCATCAATAAATTCTGTGATAAAATCAATAATTTTTGTATCTGCTTCTATTTTATGTATAATAAAGCCAAATTGTTTAATTGTTGTTCCCTATCGTAGTTCTTAAATAGTTCTTCACGCGTTTTAAAACCGAAAAAGACCTTTCACCTGAAGCATTTGATATGGTTAGTTAAATATATTTTTGAAGTTATTTCTACATTAGGAAAATTTTATGACATTTGTTGTGCAGCCATGTAAATTACATATGAATTACTGTCGAGTTCATTGTTCTCTTCCAAAAATAGCAAAAATGTGATTCAGTTCATTGACAAAATTTTAAATGTTTGTCATTTTTGTAAATATTTTTCAGGTTTTTTATCTATTTTTTCTTTTCCTCTTTTGATAATTTATCACCAAAAAAGTACATTAAAATACTCTAAACTATTTTCACGTGTTTCCATTCTTCTGAATTATTTGGATTTGGTATACTATCAATGAATTTACTAAAAAATTTTTCTTTTTCCAAATTCATAACCAGCGTCTTTGTTTTCATTGAAAAACACATTCCTTTTGTTGCAGTCTGGAATCCTTCTCACTATCGTTATCAAATGATAGCCCCGACAGCTCAGATGCTTCTTCTTCGACTTTCTCATATTCACCTCTGCATTTTTAAATAAAATTTGCAAGTGACCTTATAAGTGAGAGCCTTTCAGTAATGTGCTTTTCACTGACTGAAGCAATATACTGGTAGAATTCATTCTTCCCTTTGTTCCAAGCAACTATTCCTGCTACTACGATAATTACAGCGTCTTTACTAACAACAATAATAATAATTTATGCCCCGCGCTGGCCTAGTCACGGTGACCGTTCCCGTAAGAACACGGAAAGTGAAACAGTACTGCTTGGCTAGTGCTTGGGAGGGTAAATTCTTCTCGCGGCTGGGCTGCTGTGAGACCGTGTACGCTAATGGGAGTTGGTGCACGTAAAATCCATTGTGGTTCCAATGGCCTCCATATTTGGTTTCGTGCTCGTAGCGTACGTGCTCATAGCGTACACCCCACTAAGGGTGCTTGTAGCGTACATATGGTGCTCGTAGCGTACATCTCCCCCCGCCACCTGTTTTCGATTTCACCACAGCAAATCCGACTATATGTAGACCTAATTAGCGGCCATTTTACTCCACAAAATCGTAGTTTAGAAAACAAAAATATATGAGGAAAAAACCACCCTTTTTTAGCAAGAAAATTGTGCTGCTGGTCATCCTATTGAAAGCAATGGGGGTTTTGGACATACAGATCGTTTAACATTGTTGTTCTCTTGTTTAAAGGTGTATGAGCAATCTGTGTACATAATGTATTATACTAGAAACTACTTAAAATGATAAAAAAGCATCAATTAAAAATAAATTGCTATTTAAATTCTGTCATACTAATATTTAGTAATTATTAATACTGTTCAGTGGCGCACCCAGGATTTTGGTTTAAGGGGGGCTAGAGCTACAAATACTTTATTGAAAAACAATATTTTAAATTCGGTTATGTGACTTCGATTATAGTTATTACTCCCTTATGACGTCGAAATTTTCTGTATCAATTGCCCGTAGAACACAAGCCCACTATCAACGTACCATGTTATAAAGTCATAAACAATTATCTGATATTTTCATTGACACTGTAACCAAAAAATTACTGTATTAAACACTATTGTAAAAAATTACTGTAGTACATGTGTCACACTAACTGCAAATATTTAAAAACCAGCGTCCTTTTTAAAAGTATTTTAAGACAAATTTTAAAACATTTAAAGACAATTTTTAAAACATAAAATATTTTAATTATTTTGTAACAATGTTCGAAGCTTTTCAGATCTAAATCTTCGGGGGAGGGGGGTTCAGATCTAAATCTTCGGGCAGCTTTGGGGGGCTTTATTCCCCATAGGCCCCTCCGTGGGTGCGCTTATGATACTTTTAATTATTACTTTATTAATTATTCAGTTGCTACTCCGTTAATTGCATTTGTTAAGCAAGTTAGTATAAAATGATTATTCATTATTTTTATTAAGAATTAATATATCATATCATCCCTTTCTTGTGGTACTTGAAATAGTCCGCCACTGCACCGATATTAAGAATTATCTAAAATTTTTGTAATGTACCGTCTGAGACTTTCATGAATCTAATAATACGCAATTGTCTTATAGGTTATGTGAAAAAAATATATATACATATAACCCATTTGTGCCTAGATTATTTTTGCAACTTTCTTCGATTTTTGCTAATTCCAGCAATAATAGATAAATTTCTGACGTACACTACTTGAACAAGGGATGATTTCTTTTAAAATCATTATGCAAAGAAATTGAAAGTTCAACATCTTATTGGGTCGTGTTGAAATATTTTGTGGAGTTGAGGTTCAATACTCGTGAATAGAGTCAAGAAAAATAGATAACGTTTTCGACTGATAGCGAAAATGCCTTACCAAAAAAGGGACACTAGGCATAAATGGGTTAATGAATTTTGAGCTAACCATTGTTTTTTTCCTAAGTCTTTCCTACTCCTCATTCATACTGCAAGAACACCTTTTTTTTTTTTTTTTTGAGGGGGGGGGGGGTGTCTGAGATATCTTTTGTTTTACTTTAATGTTTTATAGCCAAGCTCTATCCAGTATTCGAACATGCTAAAAGAAATTCTCAAATATACACCGCTAGATACATTCTTTTATTTTAAACATTTCATTATAATTGGGAATCGGCCGTAAAACAGTTCCTTAAATAAAAACAAAATTTACAATGACTATTTGCTTGACTTGATTTAAACTTCAACTTATTTGTTGAAAATAAATAGTAGTAATGAAATCTACGATTCTGTGGACTAAAATGGCCGCTACTAAAGTAGATCTATATTTAGCCGGATTTGCCTTTTTATTTCTTCTTTTCAATTATTACTGTGGTGCAAACAGGTGGCTAGGATGATGTACGCTATGAGCACCATGTGTACGCTATGAGCATCCTTGGTGGGGTGTACGCTATGAGCACGTACGCTACGAGCACGGAACCCCATATTTAACGCTACCTCTGGGGGCCGATTTCAGATGGCTAGTCCCTCATTAATTAAAATTAGGGGACCCTGAGCTAAGTTGGACTTCCTTTCACTAGCGCTCATTAATATGGAAGCCATTCCTTCGGCCCATCTCCTTCTCACCGGGGGATCTGGCACCGCTCAGCGGTTGCCAGAGGGCATTAGCAGCAACATCATCATAATAATAATTTATAAAACTTAAAAAGTAACAACGATGAGGTTTTATTAATAGATTAAAACTTATCATTGGTATAGAGATCATGTTTATAGATACCGATGATTTTGGGTTATAAGTTTGAAATTTTGAAAAAGTTGGAAATTTTACATGGTATAGTAATCTTAGAGTCTGTAACTCAAGACCGTTTTGACCTAGAGTTGAGATTTATGCCATTTTGTTCAGTGTTTTGAGGTTTTTCATAAAGTATGTAATATAACCATAGCACTTACGCAATTTTTTTTTTTTTTTTGCTGATTAAAAAATCAAAATACAATTGAAATTTTTTGAATACAAACATGTCATTAAAATTTTTTAAGACATTTGCATGCCGAATTTGAAAATGGAGTTTCTACGATATCATGATAAAAAAAAATTATCTATGTACACAATTTATTAAACGGGGGGAGGGGTTTTATTGAATATTAAAATAATAGGCTATTACAAGTGTTCTATTGCATTTAAAATAGTTATCTTTTATTCCTTTTCGGCAGTGAAGTTTTATGCATTATTGATGACTAACAATAAAAATCAAAGAGGTAATCATTGAGGTAACACTAGTTCACAGTGGCGGCTCGTGGGATACAGCAAGTACAGCCGGGCTGCACTCGAAATTATCAGCACATACTTTAAAATAATTTATTCTACTAATTTTCCTAAATTCAGATTAGAATTGTGGAATTCCTACGGTAAATTAAAAAAATCTGCGAAACAAACCAAACAAAAAAAAAAAATGTATTGTGGCCGGATGGCTCATTCAGAAAAAAAGCACTTTAATCTTCCCGCAATTCAATTGGAAAAATCTTTGGTTCAGCCCAGAGCGCTGAAAAGAAAATTGGCAGCACCGTTGCCATGACAACGACTACGTCAGCAGCCTCTCCGGCATAGGGAGTATGCAGCTGATACAGCCGATGGAAGATTTTCTAACGGCGGCTGAACTTGAGAACACGACTAACTGATTCGCTCGGACGAGAAGTGAGGGAGGGGGTAAGGAGAATATATGTTTGGAAAACTCTGGACTTTATATTGCTGAATTTATCAAGAAGGTAAGCCTGAATAGACGCGTATGAATGGACAATTACCCATCAAAGCAGTATTGTTTTTAAGTAAGCAAGAACTGGCATTTAGAGGACATTGCGAGCGAGAAAATTCTTTAAACATGGGAAATTTTAAAGAGCTTTTAAAATTATTGATATCTGAATTAAAACAACGCCTTTTCATGGGGACATCACTGACCGATTCGCATGTTTAAAAGAAAGGAGGATTGATTTGACTAAAATAAGTAAGTTTTCTTTTTTTTTCTTCTCAAGTTACCGTTACAAAAGAAAATTCTAAGGAAACTTCGAATCCAGGCGCGTAGCCAGGAAAATTTTTCGGAGGGGGGGTATGCACCTGGAAAATTTTTCGGGGCGGGATATGAACTTATATGTGTATAAATAGACGGAATTTCATCACTAATCCAAAAATTTCGGGGGGATATATGCAGATATCCCCCCCTGGCTACGCCCCTGTTCGAATCAGACACGGATTAATGCAATTTTGAGGATAAGAGCGGCTGGTTGAAATTTATGTCCATTTTATGGAAGTAAAATAGGATCTCTGACATTTTTTATGCAATTTCTTTTTTTTTTTTTTTTTTCCCTCGGTGAGGGCTTAATCCGCTAGCTTTCGAATTCAGTAACAAAGATTTTCCAATCCTCTCCGGAGGAAAGGGGGAGGGGGCTCATATGCTTCCGGCTGCACTAACATTTTTTTGACCACGGGCCGCCACTGCTAGTTCATGTTATTAACTAGCTGATTCTTATTAGTTTTGTGTTTATTGTTAAAAATGTATAACTATAAAATATAAATAAAAAACACGCAACAAAAAATTCTTAAAATGCTATTGACATTGCCAAGATATTTAACCCATTCCTGCCTGGATATTTTTGCGACTTTCTTCGATTTTTGCTAACACCAACAGTAATTGATAAATTTCTGATGTCAACTTTTTGAACAAGGGATGATTTTTTTTTAAATCATTATGTATAAAAATTGAAATGTCAACATCCTACTTGGCCATATTAAAATATTTTGTGGAATTGAGGTTCAATACTCGCGAATAAAGGCTAGGAAAACTAAATAACGTTTTCGACTGATAGCGAAAATGCCGTCCCAAAAAAGGGACGCTAGGCATAAATGGGTTAATTAAAATTTTTATGCAATAAAATTAGAATTTAATTATTACTTATTTAATATTTAAGTTGTGAACCCTCAAAGTATCAACAGCAAAAATTTCTTGCTATATAATTTTATTTTTATTTATTTTTATAACCAATAGCAATTTTTTGATAATTTTCAAAATATCAATTTCAAAGTTTAGTATTAAAAAAAAATAATAATACTGTTTTCGTGTGAATTATTATAATTTCTTTTCTTAATTCTTGACACAATTATAACATCATTTTAAATACTCATTTATAGTTTAAAATAAGTCACTCACAATGAGTGGCGTAGCAAGGAGAGGCTGAGAAAGCGGCCAGTCCCTTGGTAAATAACATTTGACAGTATGTAAAATTACCAAAAATAAAAAAATAAAAGCAATCTATCTTATCTTTGAGAATTTACTTGTCCTGCCTCGAAGAACTATAACAAATCTTCTCAATACAACTTTAAAAAAAAAAAAAAAAAAAACAAAAAAAAAACTTAAAAGGGGGAGGGAAAACGCAGCCCAAACAATATTAAAAAAAACAGGGTACAGTGGTGATTAGCACTTTGAATTGGAATGATTGTAAAACTGAAAAACATAAGAACTAAAAGAAAAGCAATGGACGTCTGCATTACGTTCTTCGAATTACAAGGCTAGAAGCTTATCGCGAATTAACGATTTTTGACGAACCAATCAGGATCTACCGACAAAAGCTAACGCTTGAAAACCACAAATCCAACACCAGACACAATGCAGAGAGCAACGGCAGATATTTTCGGCAGATTAATCGGTATAAATTGTATCATGATAAAAATCAATAAATATATATAGCTCCAAGCAAATTTAATTTTAAATTCACGTTAGTGAGACAAACGCAACCTATTACAATTTTCTTCACTTTTAAAAAAACAGGAATGAGATTGCTTGTTGAGATTCTCATTGCAGCTTGCTAGTTAATGCCTGCCAAAGAGGATCTATATTTACTCTTGTTGATCTTCGAAACAAGAAAACACTTACTCAAGCATACATGTAGACAAAAATTATTGAAAATGTTTCGCCAGTAAATCTCTTTATACATGGAAATTTTTCAGCAGAAAATGATTTGTGAACTTCAACTAATGGTACAGCATTAAATATTTCTCGCATAGTATGATCTGATTGCATGTCAATAAGTTCAAGCTGAAGCTCCTAAGGTGTTGTCAATATCAGCAGTGATAGACAGCAAATTGAATTTAGCTCTTTAAGTCCTGAAATCTTCTTTTCTGATTTCGTTTTGTAACCTCTGCCGATAATCCCTAATCTCAACAAAAACACTCTTTTCTAAGTAGGAATTTAAAACTTTTTAGTCTATTTTTTTTTTCAAAAATCTCGGTTCAAGGAAGATTTTTCTGACTATCTTGGCGGGCCATAATTTTTTTTCCCCCACGCTATTTGCTTACCCCTGGCCTAGAGCCTGGACAGCAGGGAATAGCCCTTTCAAAGAATATGAAGGCTGATTCCTTCTTATCAAGTTTCCACTTGTGGTGTATTCCTTCAATTTTTAGCTTATTTAATTTTTCTTTTAAAGAATTTTCAAAGTCAGGATCTCTAGTGGCATTAAACAAACAGTTATCCGAATAACCTGCCGAATCTTAAAATACACCTTGTGTTCACTCCCGTACATGATGTTGTCTTTCCGAACGCAGTACCAGTGGAAAAAGTCTCTTAAAATATCGTTAAAATATATGTTAAGCTTTTTAAAATATTAAACGCCACCTTGGACTCAAAAGTCAAAGGTCTGATTAACAAATTCCATCGATTAGTATAATCCAAAAATTTAAATTTAATACTTTTATTGAATGTTGAAAATCGGGTTTTTCCCATTGAAATACATTACGAGAACCCCAAGTTGTCACGCAAGACGGCGACCGATCGCAGAGAGGCGGGGCCCGTCGAAATGCTCTATATAAAATCAACAGGATTTTTAAAAGAAAGATTGGCCATAATTGAAGTGCACATATCAAAATTTAGAAATTTCAACTTATACTTCATTTTTTCAAAAGTATTTAGCAAGAGAAGTTCAAATTTTGCTAATAAACGTTTGAATTAACTTCAATCTCAACACTGAAACATGCATTTTTGAATTTACTAAAATTAAAAATACAAGTAAATGATTACCTTTGAAAAATTATGTACCTCCGTAGTAATTTCTAGCGCATGCATGAATTTCCTCCTCGAAAAAGTAATATTTGCAGCTTCAGCAAACGTAACCCAGATACCACAAACTTGTCCAGAACACGTCTAGAAGACGTCATGCAAACAAGCTGACATGTCCATTAAATGTCTAGGATTCGTCCAATTCTCGTCCATTTTACGTCTATATGGCACTGTAGGCAGGGCCGTAGCGCTGGGGGCGCTATGGACGGCTCAGCCCCCCCCCTGGAAAAAATCTGAGCCCCCCCCCTAGCCCAAAGAACATAGGCATCGAGGAACACTTTTTTGTAAAAAATAATAAATACATGTAAATTTTTTAATTTTTGTTCCTGTACGGAAATTGCAAACTTAAACCGCAGGCACTTGAAACATCCTAAATTTTCTTCTTTGATCTTTTTATTGTAGTGAAAAATTCTTGTTAAAAAAGAGTGTGTGGTGGTCTAGTACTAATTTTCTCACAAGCAGTCACTACCCTGTCCCTACAATTAACGACCATCCCGTCGCCCTTCTATCAGCACCAGCACAAGCCCATAATCAATGGAGTGAGAAAAACTTCCGGATTTTTCAAAAGGCGAAAGCGTTTTATAATTGATTTGTTCGGCACTAGCTATATATTTTTCTTGCTTAAATCAATGATGGACAAACTTTTTTGGGAGCAAAATGATTAAGCACTAAAATTTAACTTATTTTATTTGTAGATAGTCTTTTTGCTTTTGTAGTTTGTTTTAATATATTTCTTAAATTTGCGGCGGGATTGGATAAAACTTTCAGACAGGCAGGAGCTGGCCCGCAGGCTGAAGCAGGGCCGGCCCAAGGGGGGTGCGAATGTAGGCGATCGCCTACGGCCCCGCTCCTGGGCCATTTTATTGCTATCTCATAAGGCATGATAGAGAAGAGGCCCCGCTCTTGCGCTTCGCCTGGGGCCACCGCACGCCCCTCGGGCCGTCTCTGGCTGAAGTTTGTCCACCCCCTGGTTTTAAGCAATCTTTTTTCTAGTTTTGAGACTTTTTTCGACACTGCAATGCCTTTGCTGAGTTCAGACGCCCTCTATAAATTTTTGCACCCTTATGCGAAATGAAACTGAACGTCCACATCCGTATTGGGCGGTTTTTAATAGTTCCCTAAGGCTGTAGGAGACTTTTCCAATGTGAAATTCAGTGGCGTAGCAACGGGACGGATTAAGTAAAACCTTTCTTCCTTATACATACAGAGTTCATTTTTTTTTTAATTGAACTCTGTATGTATGCGAAATTTCAACTCGATTAGTTACTCTTCAGTTGCCGCATTGGACCTAAATTTTGAAGAAAAAAGAGGATAAAAAGCAAATTTTTGAAAAATTTCTAAAAGATAATTTATTTTTGAAAATTTCTTGTCCCTAGCACTGAAGTTTACTTTAATTGACTCAATAATAAGTATGTGAATTTTCAGCTCGATCGATTAAAATGTTCAGTTGCCGCAATGAGCCTAAAGTTTGAAAATGTGAAAAAACAAGTTAATCTAAAAAGTGTCAGCACTTTTTAGAGACATTTCAGTCCTTTAATATTAATATTTTGTGTGTACATTAAGTGTCGATAATGCAAGTGACGTAAGAAAAGTGTTTGCAATATCCATTAACAAATAGTGCTGTAATCGCAAGCTTACGATCTGACTCCTTGTGACTCCTTTCTCCCGATTTCATTCCTTGTGACTACTTTCTGAGGGGCACACTTAAGGCGACATTCGCAAAAAATCCCCACTCCGATGGGAAACGAGCGACCTCTGGTGAGCGAAGTGGACCCCCGCAGAGTGGGCGTCAAGGATAAAAGGGGTCTCTTACTGGGGGGACGTTTTGACACTTTTATGACTTTATGACTGTGGGGGAGAGAGAAAAGGAAAATTTTCCTCTCTCCGATCGTCTTCTTTGCTGCTTGTCTGTTTACGAATTCCGAAAGAAAGAGATGATTATTTTATTTTTGATAAATTTGTGTTCGTCACAAAAAGCTTTATACAGAGTGTAAAAACTTAAAATTTGATTTTTAATTTGAAAAAAGAAATAATGTATACACATGTACATTTATTTATGGTGTCTTTTTTTTATCATGGTAAATAATGTTTAGATTAAACAATTATTTATTTATTTTAATAAAATGGGCAAAATTAAAAAGTTTTACTTTTCTCGTTATGCTTTATAATTTAAAAATATCATAAAATATTGTATGCGTAGTTAGAGCTAGTTATTGAGAAATTGTAGTAATTGAAGTGCTCAATTTTCGTTTAGGGTACTTTTATTTAAACATTTATTACTAAAATGTAAAAATCATGACAGTACAAAAAATTAAATTCTTAGCATAAAAAAAATTATAAATTTGAGAATGCATTACTTTCATCCTATTAAAGAGCAAAGTTTGTTTGCCTTTTTTTTTTTTTTTTTTTTTTTTGCAGAATATTGAAATGTTGTATAGGACATTGTATTTGACTTATTTGAATGGGATGTAGCTTATTCATTTTATAACCGGGTCACCTGAAGGGAAAAAAAAAACCAGATAACTCAAATATCTTGTAAATGGCAGATTTATTTTTTCAAAAATGTAAAAATGCTCGAGGTATCTAGACCTACGGGAGGATTACCCTCCGTGGGAGACTTTCTAAGGAATCCTAATCCGCATTTACTTGAAGTTTCGGAGAAAACCTCGAGAAACTCCGAAATGCTAGGCCAATGGACGCGACCTGGTTTCGAACCAGCACTTTTCTTCTCCCAGTTCAAAGCGCTAATGCTATGCCACTGGTAGGGCCCTTTCTTTAAAATACGTTTAAAAAAATTAATGTCTAAGTGTAGATTAACTTTTCTATGATTGTTGCCAAAATAATTGCCTGTGAGTACTATTTTAGACTTTCAGAAATGCTTTAAAATCTTTTTATCTACTGATAGTATTTAGAAGTACAGTAAACATAAAAATATTTAAAAAGTCATTAATTCATTCTTTGAAAAACAGCTAACAAACCCTTCATTTAATAAGTTTATATCGTGGCAACATGTTCCATTAAAGAAAGATCGTTGTGGACGGCTTTCTGCTCACTTTCTAATCATGTTGAGCCAGTAAGAAGATAAAAAAATGGAGCCCCTCTTACAACTGCGACTGTCAGTTCTTCATGTACCTGAACCCAGGCGCGTAGCCAGGAAAATTTTTCGGGTGGGGATATATCCCGATATCCCCCCCCCCTGGCTACGCCCTGCCTGAACCTGTATGTCTTTGATAAGGTTTTTGTATTTTGCAAGCATAATAGCAATGAGGAAAAGTTTTAAAATACGTATTCCTATTTGCTAGTTTTTCTAGAGCTTTTATCAATGGCATTTTTAAATTCATATGTAAAATCCCTATAAACCTATATTGTTTATTTTATTAAAATAACTCATTTTTTAAGTTTTCAGTTTCTTCCAAAATCCAAAATGAATATAATACAAGGACAATTTATATTATTTATTAAAATGAACAAAATAGTACAAGAAGGGATAAAAGAATGAAGAAAATAAGTATCCATAAAGAAATATACACATTTACGTAAATACACATATATAGACGAAGTGCTCCCTATAGCCAACATTTTGTTTTAATTGTCCAACGACTCCAAGTCATGTATTGGTAGAGTGGCTACGCACTGCTGGATGAGACTACTTACAGAGCCAATTAATTCATGGTAGAAGATAATTACGCTAACTTTATCGTTTTCTACCAGGCACAATTCAGAAATAAGGAATTCTAATAGAACTAAAAATTCTATAGAAATATTGAAAATTCACGTATATTTTATCAAAAGTTTAGCACTTTTGATCGCAAGTTTTAAAAAATATCACTAGGCTATAACAGCCCTCTATGCTTTGATGAAACCTTTCATGTCCAGATGTATCTGATACCAAAAAGCCTAGCTACTCTGAAGATGCATGATGCATTGCGACTCTAAGTGATCTCACCAAGTAGCGCATAGCCACTTTACTATACTTAGACGTAATTTTTCTAACTAGCTGGAGCCGAATAGCATAGGAAATCTGACTTTAAAAACTCTGTATATATACACTTAAAAAAAAACCTGCTAATAAAAACGCAAACATTCACATGCATTGTATGTAGCATATATAAATCAATTCATATGCGCATCAAAATTTTCACCCAAAAGTTTTTACAAAACAATTTATTTATTGCTAACTGAGTAGCCGTTCTTCACCCAAGCACAGTTGCTGTCTTTTTTTAACTCATAAAATCCAATAAGAGACATCGAACAAACAAAATTTCGCTGAACTTTGAGTCTCTAAAAAGAAAAACCTAAACCATGACAAGTGGGCACGCGCAGGATGTAGTAAGAAAGGAAAATCGACACACTAGTCACCTTTTTGTAAGGGGTTGGACTTTTTTTAGGAGGCAAGATAGTGAAATTTCAGATAAATCAGGATATTATATTGGCTTTAATTTAGGATAAAACAATGTTTCTCGAAAATGGGTTCATGAGTCGATTTATATCGCAAAATTTGCAAATGAATATGTTTGAAAATAAAATTATGACTTAGATCAGCAGTTCCAAATAATTGTGCAACAATTTCTCCCAACAAAGGATAATTTATGATGACGCCCGCCCCCCTCCCCCTCACATTTCTTAGCAAACATACATTTTTTAATATCTTTAACAATGAATATTTAGTCTTATTAATCCTACTAAATTTTAGTCCTACAAAATATTGTTATTGGTAATGTCTGAATAAACATTTTAGGAGAAAAAATTTTTGGAGTAAAAATAAGAATAAATGAAATGAGTTTTTAAACATGCATTATCACCTGCACGTTGCCTTTCTCTCTCTCTCTCTCACCTCCCCGCCCTTCCTGCAGTTATGCGCGCACTATACCGGTTAGCAGTCTAAGTTAGTGCCGCTGACTTAGATCACACAGTTTCATTCATTCTTCCAAAAAATAGCAATTTTATTCAGTTAAAAATCACACACACACACACACACACAAAAAGTAGGTAAAACGTGGATTTTCAGAATTTTACAGAATTAGTTTTTAAGTAAATAAACATTAATATTAGAGTTGCCAACTGCTCTGGAATATAGAGATGGCCAATGATTCGATGAGTCGAATCAGTGATTCGAATCTTGGTACTGAGTGGCTCAGTCTTTACACTCACTCTCTTCTGATTCGAATCTCAAGCCCTCAAGGGAAATACATTCCAAGTGCGAAGGGAAGAAAAACTTATTTTCCCTTTGCCGTTCCCAGGGATTTTCCCTTACTCTTTCAACTCTTTTCGACTCTTTACGACTCCTTTCGGCTCCTTTCGACTCTTTACGACTCTGAGTCGATAGATGATTTGAAACAGTAAGTGAGTGGGTGTGGGTGAGTTGGTCACTGAGTTGGTGCAGCAACGAATCTTTACTGATTCAGTGTTTCGCTCTGTTTCGGTGATTGTATACTATCGTTGAGATTCGTTAGTTTTTCGAATCTTCTATCGACTCAGAGTCGAAAGGAGCCGAAAAGAGTTGAAAGGATGTTTCATTTAATTGGAGGGGTTTTTTCGAATCTTCTATCGACTCAGAGTCGAAAAGAGTTGAAAGGATGTTTCATTTAATTGAAGTTTTTTTTTTTTTTTCAATCTTTGGTGTTTCATTTCTTGGTTGGTGGTCGGATTTAAAGTTTTATCTGTCTGTGGGTGTGGAGTGGGTCGAACATCGTTTGCTTTTGGCGGGGGGCATAGGCGTTACTTCCTAAGGGCAAGAGGGGTCAATCTCCCCCCCGAAAAAAAATTAAGAAAATCCCTCCTTCCAACTTGTCTGGCTGATTTAATATTTGTTTAAAATTTAATGAAACATCCCTTTTCTACTTTTAACTTTAATATATGTCCCCTGCCCCCACCCTCAAAAAAAAAAAAAAAAAAAAAAAAAAAACGGAACGTTAAGTTTACATGGTGGCGGATTTTCATGTGAAGGGAAATAGAATGAAATAAAGTTAGGATTGTGCTTGTCACTTTTAATGAAGGATACAGGGGCGGTATTAAGCGCTCTCACAAAAGGACTTTGTAGTAAGCAAAATAACATTTCGCTTTATTGCAGCAGATTTCGTTTTTTTTTTTTACCTTGTTTTTCGTTTAAGGGGAATGATTTTATTTTCTTTCGTAATTCAGAGAAATACAAAATAGGGCCTAAAGCAGTGGCGTAGTTAGTGTTATTGACAGTGGCGTAGCCAGGATTTTATTTCGGGGTGGGCTGGGTATCAAATTTAAAGATAAAGTTCAATTGTAAGCTAAGTAAAGGGTCCCATTTTTTTTGGGGGGGGGCAGCAGCCCCTCAGTAGGACTGGGCCAAAAATCGACATATCGGTTTTATTTTAAGATCAAATATCCGATATTCCCATTTTCATTTCAGTGAAATCTCGAATTCGATAAAGGGCAAAAATACAGGCCGGCCAGGGGCGTAGCCAGAATTTTTTTATGGGGGGGGGGGTTATGACTACTGCAACTCATATATATGTATACGTGTGTATGATAATGTAGTGAAGAATATACATTTTGTATGGCAAAAAATTCCTCATGGGGGGTTATGACCCCCCTAACCCCCCCCCTTGGCTACGCCTCTGAGGCCGGCGATAAGAAAATCCTGAGATCAATACCAGCTTGTGATGCTTTTGCTACTGCTTTCTCTCGGAAAGCTTCTTCTTCTCTCATCGCAGAAAAAACAGCTCCATGGTTTATTAGTCTAATTACCATAATTAATTAACGTATATCTCGGAACCTATCCACCGGAGCGCGTTTTTATTGATTCTCGAACCCCCCTAGACTCAACACCCCACCGATACTTAAAATTTCGAATGCTTTGACACCAAACTTAACCTTTTAATCTTACAGGCCCAGGGGGTCATACGAAGCTCCCCTATATTTTCAATTTGGGCATTTTAAACACTAGCCTCCTCCGGCGGCAACTCCAAAGTCTGGAAACCATCCCAGAGCCAATTTCTACATGTTTGCAGTCCTTTTAAGCCTCAATCATGGTTAATTAGTCTAATTACCATAATTAATTAACGTATATCTCGGAAACTATCCATCGGAGCGCGTTTTTATTGATTCTCGACCCCCCCTCTGGGACCCCCATCGATACATAAAATTTCGAATACTTTGACACCAAACTTAACCTTTTAATCTTACAGGCCCAGGGGGTCATACGAAGCTCCCCTGTATTTTCATTTCGGGCAGTTTAAACACTAGTTTTACTGGAGCAAGGAGAGAGAGATGCTAACTGCCTGAGAACTCAGCGGAGAAGAAACCCGATGAATGGGTGAAGGGTGTTTAAATAGTACGGCTTTCGGCGCAGAGAGAGGGAAAATTTCTTTAGTTGTTTTATTGATTCAAGATTCGAATCACTGATTCGAATCATCGAAGTAGTGAGTGAGTCGAGATTCGAATCAGTAAAATGAGTCGAACCGCCCATCTCTACTGGAATATCATTAACCACTTTTTTAAACTTTAATTTGTGGCTTAAAACATTGCAAAAATTTAAAAAAATTTACAAAAATTTCTGTTTTCAAAAAGTGGTTAATTATATTCCGGAGCAGTTTGCAACTCTGATATTATACATAACAATTGAAAATTTTTAAGCCGATCGCTCAATGTGCATTTTATTACGATTTACGAGTGTAACTGGATACCTTCATTACGAATATGTACGTTACGTTTATGTAAGTTAGGAATATCTTCTAAACTTTATTTCTGCAGAAATTCTGCTTTAACCTGAAACATGATAAAGCCACTCTTTGCTTTCTTTCAAATATACTTCAAAGAGTCTTTAGATAATTAGAATAAACTTATCATTCTTATTCAAATAAACATACCGTGTATAACTCATACTCACCCTCAAAAATGCATTTACAAAACTTATATAAAGATACAGAAAATACGCTGATACACATAAGAAAATCTTGACAAATTTTATAGGTTTATACACATCAGCTTGAAATCATTATAGAAGCAATTTACTTTCATTTACACTTAGAAATTAAAGTTTATGTTCGAGCAAAATTACAATAAACTTTTAATATTCTTATTCAAATGAATATGTGTCTCATTCTTATTTCATACTCTTAGAAATGCATAATTATATACTATCAAAAGTACAGGTTAATAAATTTATGTATAAAAGAAAACCTTACTATATCCCCCCCCCCAAAAAAAATGATTTCAAAATGATGTAGATATATATATATAAGAGCATTTTACTCTCATTGTCTACTTTTAGACACAAAAGATTCGTTCGAGCAAAATTAGATTACACTATTCTTATTCAAATAAATATGCTCAATGTTTTCATGCTTAGTTCATACTGTCAGAAACGAATTTACAGATATAAATCAAAAATATAGGTTAATAAATTTATGTACAAATGAAAACCTTACTATCTCCATTATTTAACAATGTGTCTTAATTGAAAAAATGATTCCTTTTCAAAAAATCTTTCCTAGCTTTAGACACGGCAAATCGTTGAATAACATCATCAAATTCTTCTTTTCTTGAAAAAGAAAATCACTAACTCTCCTCGTTTTTCTCAAGTTTGGGGATTGTGCTAGCTGTCTTTTTTGCAATTTCATTCAAAAATTAATTTGAAACTTCCGGGGACTTAATCTGTATTTGGACTTTTTTTTTCTTTTAAAAAATTGTCAGCATGCAATTTAGTATTATATATAATCAACAAAAGGGGGCCCCTTCACAAGGTGGGGCCCTGGGGATTTTTTCTCTGCTCCTCCTGTCCCTCTGCGCCACTGATCGTACGCGATATTGGCATCATTTTGACGTCATGAACAAGGAACAATTTGCAGAACTTGGATCCCAGTGTCTTACAAAGCAACTTTCATATCACACCATTCAGAGAAGGATGTTACTACAACTATAGCATCAAAATGATTATTTAATCAAGATGCAAACTAAAATGCAATAGTTTAATAGTAATGATATTATGCAGGTTACAGTGGCGTAGCCAAAATTTTTCATGGGGGGGGGGTGTTTACGAGTACAGCAGCTCATATATATGTATACGCGTGTGTGATAAGGGAGTAAAGAATATACATTTTGTATGACAAAATATTATTCATGGGGGAAGGGGGCGGGGTCTTGGCTACGCCACTGGAAAAATAATAATATTTCGATTGTATTATTTAATTTTCAGTCATGAATTTTATTCCATATTTTTTCAAGTAACATGTTCCACAATATTTTTGTATTTATTTTCCTATATATGAGTATTTTATTCATAGAGAGTTTAGATTTTCACTTTGTTCCAGGTATTCCCTTTTATCTGCTATAATTGAAAATCAACTGTATGGTTCTCTCGCTATCAGCCCACATACATTCCATGATAAGTTTTCGGTGATGCCAGATGAATTCAATGATTCGTTGATGCGATACTAGAAAAAAAAAAAAAATAAGGTGTGGATATATCCCTGGCGATATGAAATAGTAAATTATTAGTACAAATATTTTTCATAAAATTAGTTTGTCTCTTATTTAAAATTAAATTAAAAATTTACAAATTTTTAAACTTAAAGGGTGATTTGAGGGGCACTTTTGTTGAGGCCCATGGCGTTTGTCCCCAATGCCCTGCCGGAAATCAGTTCCTGATCACGAATTTAAAAGTGCATTAGAAACCCTTCAAACCCCCCTAGTGAAGTTCAAACTTGTGATGTACAAATTACGTCGCTTGGAATAATTCAAGTAGTTCTCCGATTCCTGTAAAGTGCAACTATTCGCCTAAAGCTTTTCTACATTAATCTCTCTATATAAAGGAAGATGTCCTGACTCAATGACTGACTTTATGCAAATATTTGTTTAAAATTCTTGTCCTAAAAAAAAAAAAAAGGAGCTCTAAAATTTGTATTTATTTGTAGAAATTCAGATACAACTGACTTTTTAATATCTCCTCAGATTTTAATTTTAAGTAACTGGTATTAAGTACCGATTTTTTTGCTACTCTTTTGTTCTAGGAGCAGTTCTAGACACACACACACACACACACACCGGGGATGAGATGGCTCAGCCCGAGCGCGGACACGAACCGATCTCGAGCTCTGTAATTCACGATTGCGTTCGGGCTCGGGTGCGTGAAAATTTTCTCCTTTATTGTATAACACCTTGAAACAAATTTTAAAAAGCCATTCGTGGGAAAAATAAACGTACTTATTAAAAAACAAAAATAGCTGCACGGGCGCCTAGAAGGTGTGTGTAATTAATTTGCAGAAACGGCAAAATTTATTGTATGCTATTAATGAAGTAATTGAATTTTATTTATATTTTGCTGAAATTTCGAGCTCCGACTTGAAGAATATTGCTCGGGTTCTGGCAGACTCGGATTAACAGCTGGATTCTCCGCTCGTCGTTAATTTTTCGCAGTCGTTAACTTTGCCCCGCCTTGAGGTGGAGTTTTAAGGAGGAGCGTCAAGGGGTTCATGCGATTGGCTAAAAGACCTCCCGTTTTCCTCCGGAGTTGTTAGCGCAGTCGGTAACCAAACAACTGGTTCTGCCCAGTTGACAGCTAACAACCGACGATTTCGTGAACCACCGGGGCAGAATTCCACCCTAAAAGTCCTAGGGCTCGTGCTTCAAAATATTAGCCCGAACTCATCTCTAACATACAACGCTATAAATAAATAAGTAATTATAATAATAAATTAAAACGAAACAATGGTTCATTTTCCTTATAAATAAAAAAAATATTTTGCTGCATTGTGTATAATATTTAAATCATCCTGTAGAAAAGTGAAGAAAAAAACTGAAATCTCTACTGCTGTGTCTAATAATTTAATTAACACTTAATAAATATTTTTATTACATATGATTTCTCTTATGAAAACTCTTCCACCCTACCTTTCAGTTTTTCTCTCATTTAAAGGCAATTTACGTTCAACATTAAAAAAAAAAAGTTCTCTGTCATCTATACAAGAATAAAGATGATTAAAAGCTGTATTTTAAAATGTAAAGAAGCAGTAAATGAGTCCCGATTTGTAAAAGTTACTACAAAGCAACTTAATTTTTTTCCACAAAAACGCTCTGTTGGTTTCTGAAAAATTCTCGTGTGACAAATATTATTCCTTTTCACACACTTTTGAGAACAAAAATTTCGGTTTCCCGTCCCATCTCAGAGCAGAATTTCTTTTCCCCTGCTCATACGTACATTACGTACAATTCCCCCCCCCTTCAAGAATAGCAAGGATAGCCCCTCTATACCTTGCCCAGGGACAGCAATTTATCATTCTCCCCCCTACACCCAGGCCAGCGGCTAGCTCGTTGAATGACCCAGATGGCGCACTATTACGGCGGAGAGTTTTCACAGAAATGTAGACTCGATAGTTTCGTTTATAGCTAATTTATTTTTCATCAAATATTTTTTTCTTTCTATTGAAAAATCAGTAAACACATTGAGCATGAATCTCCCACTTACGGAATTCGTTTATCTTAATTAGCAAATATTTTACGGCTGTTCAAACACAAAAAAAAACCTGTTTTTCCCAACTTTAATTGAATATTAAAAATATTAATAGAACTGATATCAAAATTTTAGAAAATACATAATCTGTATCGCATTAATATCTTGGCAAGGAAAAAAAAACTGATTCAAAATAACAAAAATTGTAGACGTAGGACGAGAAAATACACTTCTCGTAGGTTAACATGGGAAGTCTCAGTTTCGTTTTCTACCAGCGTATGTCGCCTTAAAAGACTGTCTACCTGAAACATCCGAAAGAATGACTATACTTCTAAATAATGTTGTGATCGATTTTGTCTTGCAGCTCCGTCTGTTACCTGTGGTTTACTTGAGGAGGAGGGGCTCCAGTCCCACTTGTCGAATATTTTTCAGCATAAAATCCATACATTTATCATTTTTAACATAAAATGTCACCTTTTAATATTAAGATTACATTTATGACCGCCCTCCTTTTAAAGAAAGATTGTGTATGCACTTGTCTCCAGATTGAGACACTGTTAACCTGAACTCCCCCAATATGCTAGTAGCTTGAATTGCCGATAAGCGATAAGCGCAGTATATGAATCCATTCCCACTGAAACACTACTTACTAAGATTTTTCTAATTATCTTGATGAAAAATTTAGGGATCACTTTATATTGGGATAAATACGGTATAAATCCCCCCCCCCAAAAAAAAAAACAAAAAAAAACCTCGAGATTGCCCTTTTTTCAATATCTTTTCCTTCCTTAGGGAGAGTTTGTTTTAATTCTTTCCTAGCGGGAAAAAAAAAAAAAAACAGGGAGGGGGGGGGTTGGATTTTAAGGATCAGTAAAGACTGTCTTTATCCCTGTGTTTCCTTTTTCTTTGAACCGTTCTTTCATTTTGAGAGTACTGTGAAACTATGAGCGACTACCTTTATTACCCAGACAGCACAGCAAACTTGCATCAAACTTGCAGCAAGCTTGATTTATCAAGTCAATAAGCTTGAAAATTCCAGTCGTGTAAGCTTGATGCAAGCTTGAATCAAGTGTTCTAGTTTACACTTGTCCAGCTTGCATTAAGCTTGACATTTCAAGCTTGACATTTCAAGCTTAAAAATTTTTCCAAAAAAAAAATTTTCTAAATACACGGGGCGCCCGCTGGCGAACGCGCCCCACATACTTTATTTTTCCGCGCATTTTCCCCCTTTATTCTATAATTTTAAGTTATTTTAGTCTGTTTCCATCGAGTGTCCGTGGCTAGAATTGAACCTGGGACCTTTCGATTAGTAGCCGAGCGCGTTATCCATTCAGCCACCAGAGCCTTATGTAGCTATGACTAAAGTTTGAAGTGAATTATTAAGTGGTTTTCTGGCCAGATTGATAAGTGGGCGATATGGTTTTTTTTTCTTTCTTTTTCCATGGGATGCATCAAAATTAAAATAATTTTATGTGTGATTTAGAGACTTTACTAATAGGGAAATAAAAATAATATAAACTTAAGAGCAACACATGTTTTAAAACTTTCGCAACACTCATGAGCAATACTGCCGCTGACCAAAATCGAGACAAACGACTGATTTTGAAATCAATTTCGTAGTATAATTGTATTTTATTTTGAAGAATTTCCATATTTGGAAATATAGAATGGGTTTACTTACTTAAAACAAATTTTGTGTTAAGTAATCTGAAATCAAAGAAACAGATAGTTAAACGTTACTTCGAAATGCTACATCACAGTTGCTAACATAACATGTATGGAATACAAACACTTTAGTCATTGTTGTAAATATTTCTTATAATAACAAATAATTGAAAAATTTTGCTATTTTTTAACGCTAAAAATTCTCTTTACAAATGTGGTTAGTTATTTTCCTACATATATTGGTATGCTATATCGATATAGAGCATTTCGAAGAATTAAAAATAAGTTTAAATTAATTTATACAAATGTAAATTTGAATTATTTTCATTGTTCATACTTTATAATTAAAAAAATTATTTAACTTCTGAATTTTTTTTATCCTTTGTAATTTTATTTTAAAATTACAAAAGTGTAAGATGTAAGATTTTTGGGCCCTAAAATCTGTAGGCCCTGGGCAGTTGCTCCGTTTGCCCTGCCGGTAATATGGCACTGGTAATAAAAAACCCATCCCCGTTAAAACACATCTTTTACGAACTTTCAACAAATTTGAGGACGCTAGACAATTAATGTCCATTCTCTTTCACAGATGGCGCCATCACCTCACTTTGCAAGTCAAAATCCAGCTTAAGCCAACCTTGCATTGCCAAGCCAAATCTCAAGCTTGATTTAAGCTTATGTGCTGTCTGGGTATAAGCGACTCCCTCCTCCAACGACCCATTTCTTAAGACACCGATATTTTACCCAATCTACTCAATGTTAAAAGATCGTCTAGAAGAGACCAAACAACGCTCTATAAGCAACCGGATCCGATTCCCTGTCCAAAAATTTTCTAGCATTTTTCCGGAAGTAAAGTAAACAAAAACCACGTTTCAAACTAATCGTTGTAATGTAAACCGACAGTTTTAGATTACAACGTACGTGTAGTTAGTTTCAGCTGCAGCTGAAACTAACTACACGTACGCATCATGTATAAATCTTGCAGGTTAGAGAAGAGATATGTCTAAGAAACGAGTTATTTTGCCTTTCCGTTGGAGCAGAGTATTGATGGGATCGAGTCACATGAAAAAAGGGTACTTTTCCGTTATCACGACACCACCCAAATTTGGCGACTTTTTTTTGTCGCCAAGTAGCTCCGATGTTTTTTGGCAACTTTTTTTTGTCGCCAAGTAGCTACTATGTTTTTAGGCGATTTTTCCTGTCCGCAATTACCTACCGGATATTTATTTCGCCTTAAACATTTTCAATGCCTACAAAACAAACATTTTAACAGAAAATACAAAGTTAAAAATGTAAACATACAAAATAGACTCAACATTACATACGAAAAATTTCAATGAACGTTAAATCATAATATGAACAATTCATAAAACGTATTACTGTTATAAAACTAAAACGATAATTTTCAAACCAATGAATATTTTAAATATCGACACAATACGACAACGAAATTACGTACGGGATTCTCTTTTTGACAAGTTCATTGACACACCGAGCATGTGCAAGGCGGTTTGACTGCTATACTAATTGCATTCACCAATTTCTATATCCTGAAGATTCTACACAAATCGAAATATCGGCAATTCTACACAAATCGAAATATTTTAAAACATACTCACATTTTCAGCTTCTTCTTGCAAATTCCAAACGTTTTAATTTGAAGCTCAAACTATGAAGACACACAATTTCAAAATATACATGGCGGCATTCACACTTTACAAAACAATTCCTTTAACAACTCTGCCAAAAACTTATTTTATCATCTACATTCGTCGCCACATTTCCTATTAATTCATATTTATACAAATATATATGTAAAAGCAACATTCACCCAAACTGAAGTAAATATGGCTACACACGCTTATACATACTACGCACGTTTATACATCAATACAACAGCAGGATCGCGGAAGGATACAAAACAGACCCAATCGGCGTTTTTCTGCTGCAAACACATACTCTCGGCCTACGCAAGATTAATAAATCAAATAGGTTGACGAATACAAAACAGAAAAATACGTTATCCTTTACTATTCAAACACAAGCTAACATACTACGGACACAGAAGCAACGTTAGTAAAAAAAAAAAAAAAAACAAGCTCGCCGCACGATTCAGGATACACGTTTGCGTATGAATAAACAACACACTCGGAGATTAGTATAATCAGTACGTCGCATTATTTGTTTTGCCTTCCTTTTGAAACAGTAGCCCTTGTACTACGCATTAAGAAATCCGGGATTTACTACCATTTAATAATCCGGGTTACCAAAAAAAAAAAAAAAAAAAAGAAGATCGCCGCGCAAACGAGGATGGGTTACCAAAAAATATTGTCGTCAAGCATCGCCCTCTACTGCCGGGAAAAATCACCAAATTTGGCTGGTGACGAGATAACGGAAAAGAACAGAAAAAAGAAATTCGAAAAGAAAGTTGTCTGTTACCTTTGTTTGTGGGAAAACCCATAAAGCAAACATATTTTATTATGGCAAATTCAGGATGCATAAAGACTATCAGGATAGATGCTGTTTTGTTAGATGTAAAAAATAAATTAGAAACAGAAGTACTCTCGGAGACAGAAAACAAGAATGAAAAAATCCAAAATTTCTAACTATTTTACTAAAATTTAAATTTAAAAAATAAATTCGTATAAAACTTATGTATTAGTTTGCAGTTCCATAAATATTAAAACCAACAAAATTTTTTAGCATTTTTTTTTTGCTTGGCTATCAAATGTTTATACTTCATTGAGCGACCACGTCAGTTAACGACCGATTTTTCGCGGAACGAAAGGTGGTCGTTCTCGAGAAGTTTCACTGTATGTATGTATGTATATATATATATATATATATATATATATATACACAGACCATATATACGTGTGTGTGTGTGTTTGTGCACGTATGCATGTGGTGTAATGACTGAAAAACTTACTAAAGTATAAATCCTTGCTAAAATGTGAAAACTGGAATAAATATTTTTTCTGAAAAATAACAAAAACAATCATCTGTATTCACTTATCAAGCGTTTGCGTATTCACTGTTGACTGTTCATAATGAAGACTAACAAAAAAGCCAGGATTCAGTTTTTTAAAAAGCATACACTGAAGTGTGTGTTTATAAAAAACACACTTCTCAGTGTGTGTGTGATTATATATATGTATATATTTGTAAGCCCCCCTAGGGAAAGTGTAAGCCCCCCTGTAAAAACGGTCTAGCTACGGCCCTGACTATAGGACGCCCATATGACGTCTTATAGACATGCATATGGACGTAATAATGGACGTGTTTGTCTATTTATAGACGTTTTACGGTCGAATCCTGGACATCAACAAAAACCATTTAATAATTTTTAGCTAATTTTATGTAATGATTAATTTAAATTTATCGTTACATCTTAATAACGAATTTTGTAAAAATATTCGTACCTAATTTTTTTTAAACCAACCTTTAAGTACTTGCCCCGCTTTAGATTCGAACCCTTAACCATGGCCTTCACAGTAGAGTGTGCCAGCCACTATACGCAGCGAGACTTGCTCTAATGCGTCAAAATGCTGAAGTAAAGATTTTTTAGTTTCGGACTCGGAACTTGGAAAAAAATATGCAGCTATTCGTTTTTGGATGTTGAGTCGCTAGAGAATTTTTTTTTTTTTTGCATGTGGATATGAGTTTCTTTCTACACAATACCGCTTTTATAGGAAATAATAATACATAAAAAGTACTTTAAATTTCAAAAGTTCCCCGACAAAGAAAAAAAAAACTCTAGAATTTAAAAAGTTTTTAAACTTTTTTGGGGTATAATGTAATATCAATAAAAACATAAAGTATAATAAATTCATGCGTCGTAAGTACAGTATTGGGTAAAATGAAAATCAATAACAAAAAAGTAACTTTTCCATACACATCCATTTTATGTCGTATCACTGACATAGTGTGGATCATCTGGAATACGTCCATTAATGGACTTATTCTGGATATTATAAGTCTAGTTTTGGTCTATTCATGGACATATTCTGGATTTTCCAGATTATGTCCATAAATAGATGTCTTATGGATGTCTATGTATAGACATGGATGTATTATGGATGAGTTGGATCAGAAATAGACATAAAATGCACAAGTGTGCTATCTGGGAAAATACTTTTCCATAACAACAGACGCCATTTGTAAACAGCAACAACGTGCACCAAGTAATCTTCTAAACAAACTCAATCAACCTTTATCGATCTCGGTTTACTTCGTTTTAAACTAATTGCACTGAGTTTTGTATACGTTCGAGTTTTTAAACTGAATGCACTCAGTTTCCTTTACGAAAACCTTAGATGGAAACTCGTTGCAGGAGTGCAACTCGTTTGGCGTTTACGAATGCGGCCAATTACAGAAGACACAACAGAGCTACAGCCAATTGCAGTGCATTTACTTGCGGCACCGCAAGCTCGCCGCGCGGACAGCCAACGGTTCAAAACGGCGATACAGTACGGCATGGTTGCGGTGCGGCGCGGCAGGTATGAATCCACCTATAGTCCTCGAATCCAAGGAAAACTTGAGAACACTAGTAAATATTTTTGGGGACCTATTCGAGGACACAACATATTATATTACCATGTATACCAGTGTACCCATACTTTAAATCTTGACTGACTTTGATTCTTAAAAATGAACTCTAATAGCTCTTTAGATCGATTGTGTATTCTTATTTCTAATAAATTAATGGAAGTATTTCATTCATTTATAAAGATTTAATTAAACCAGAAGTATGAAATTAACACCATGTTCAAATTTTTCAATTTATTCAAAATTTAACTCTTGGAATAGTATTTGTATTTTTCAGAAGACATTGCTTTTTACATTGGATCATTTTGTGATAATTTTTCATGAAACTTTGTACACCCTCTAATAAAAGTATTCGTGTGCAAGAAAATTTTCGTATGTCAATTTTAAGTATGGTTCTTCATGAAAAGTGATTAATCATTAACAAAACTGAAATAGGAAATTTGGCTCATACTCGGATATTTTATTGAATGTCTGTACAGTGTACACGCTACACCGCAGCATGAAATAAATGTAAATGCTGCTTGTTTGAGTGTGATCGTCACTATAACTAAACACTTTTTAAATATTGCGTTCACACATACTAAATTCTTCTAAATTTACTAATACTTCTTAAAATACAGCTTTTGGGCAAAATAATAACAGACATTACATACACCCTCCAAAAAAAGTATTCGAGCAAGAGAGATATTTCCTATTTTAGATTTGTGAATAATAATTGAGTTTTGAAAAACTCACTTGATAAAAATATAGAAAGTCATATTTATACATAGCCTAATTCATATTCTTTGATAAATAATTTTTAATATACGAAATCAACGTAGGAAATTTCTCGCTTGCTCGAATACTTTTTTTGGAGAGTGTACATAATACCACTTCGCTTCGAAACTATTGCCTATATTAATTATGAAATAGTATTATAAGACAATTATGTAATTAAAACACATCTGAAAACAGCAATTATTATATATCACGTTCATAAGTCTATGCATTTAATTTTTTGAAGTTCTGCTAATTCAACGAGTTTGAGAGACCTATAGCACTTTTATGGCTGTCATCTCAGTTGCTCATAAGTACATGATCATATTTATTGATATCAAAGCAGGGCCGGCCTAAGGCGTGTGCGACGTGTGCAACCGCACACGTTTTTTTTTTCTTTGAGAGGGGCGCCGAAATGAGAAAAATGTTTAAAAAATAAGCGGTAAAATTTAAATATTTATGTATCTTATGTATGTTTGAATGCAAATCACCATTTGAATGAGTTTTTAGTTCAACAAATAAATTTTGCTTGAAGGTTCAGTAGAGACTAGCTTCAAGAAGCGTTTCGCTCCATTGTTTTGACTGAACTGAACAAATGTAGATAACTGAGTCTTCTATCACGTGTTTAGTCTGTCTGTCACGCCGGCTTGCATAGGCGACCGACCTGAAGGTAGTAACGGATTCAGGGAAGGGCTAGGGGGCTTCATTCCCCCCCCCAAAAAAAGAGATTGCTAAAGGGCTCTATTGCTAATCTGCTTCATTATGCACTTTGAATACGTAAAGTGATCTTTTTTAATCACTTAGCCCCTCCCAATAGTTTTTACATTGGTTTAGACTAAAATTTAGCTTTGTTGTATATTTTATTTGGGTGAAATAAGTTTTTTTCAAAATTTAGCCCCTCCCAAAAGAGAATTTCTGGATCCGCCACTGCCTGAAGGCAGATCTTAGGTCACGTGAAGAGTTAAGAGGCGTTGGCTATTGTATTCTCGACAAAACAATAGTGTTTACTGCTTCTGTAATAAGATATTTAGTACTGCAAGTTCCAATAAAACGTTATGAGATCAAAGTTGTAGCTGTGATTGGAGGCTCATTGGAACTAGACTGAATCGTCATGAAACTTCTTCTACGCACCTAAAATGCTATGAAAAATGGGTAGAGGCGGAAAAGTGACTGAGCACAGGTAAAACAATAGGTAATGAAAACCAGAAAATAATTTCCCTAGAAAAAGAACGATGGCAAATTGTTCTTAAATGACTTCTTGCCATTACACAATTTCTTGCCCAGAACCAAATGGCTTTCCGAGGGACAAATGAAATTTTGTACCAAAAAAAAAAAAAAAAAGAGGAAATTATTTAGGACATGTTAAACTAATTCCTCAATTTGATCCTGTAATGAAAGAACGTGTAGAGTAGTTTAGAGTAGTTTGAGTAGTTAGAGTAGTTACGTGTAGAGTAGTTTGGTGTTAGAGTATTGGCAAATGAAAAACAAGGGTGTCTGTCATACTTAGGAAAAAACATACAAAACGAATTATTGACTCTGATGGGAGATAAAGTAAAAGGAGAAATAGTAAGTAGAATTAAAACAGCCAAATACTATGCATTGATTCTCGACTGCACAGGCGATTTATGTAGGAAAGAACAGCTTTCTGTTGTTTTGAGGTATGTTTATGAAACAAAAGGGCAAAAAGTTGAAATTTGCGAAAGTTTCCTGTATTTCATTGAAATAACAAAATACTTCAGGAAAACGAATGTCGGAAACCGTCTTAAAAAAATCTACGGGAGTACGACTTGGATATTTCTAATTGCAGAGCCCAAGGGTATGATAATGGGACAAATATGGAAGGCAAACACTACGGATTGAAAAAAAAAAATTGGAAAAAATAAGAGAGCCTTTTTTGTACCATGCACCTATCATAGCCTAAACTTGGTACTGAGCGGTACCGCAAAATCCTCAGTACAGACAGTTATTCTTTTTTGAACAATTCAACGATTGTTTGTGTTTTTTAGCTCCTCGGCAAAAAGTTGGAGCAAATTGTTAAAGAGACTGTCGCAGTCAGATAAGGCATCATCATTATTTGGGCCTTCTCTTACATTAAAAGAACTTTGTGCAAGTCCCTGGGAAGCACAAATTGAATCGCTGAAAGCTATAAGATATCCCATTGTGCAAATACGACAGGCGCTTTGGGACCTGCATGAGGATGCATTATTTGAAGATGAAGTTAGAAGTGAGGCAAATTCCTTATCCGAAGCAGAGACGGCCCGAGAGGCGTGCGGGGCCCCAGGCGAAGCGCAAGAGCGGGGCCTCTTCTCTATCATGTCTTATGAGATAGTAATAAAATGGCCCAGGAGCGGGGCCTCTATAAGCGCGGAGCCTAGGGCGATCGCCTACATTCGCACCCCCCTTGAGCCGGCCCTGTCCGAAGCTATAGAAGATTTTGTCTTCTTAGTGTCACTGATTGCATGGTATGATGTCCTTTTTGAAATAAACATCGCTAACAAAATATTGCTATCAAAGAACGTGAATTTACCTCAAGCTGTATCTATTTTGAAGTCCGTTGGGGACTTTTGGGCGGAATTCCGCGAAAACGGATTTTTTAGTTGTTTAGTGAAAGCGAAAGAGTTGGTTGAAGATTTAGAAGTGGAAGGAAAATTCAAAACACCGTGAGTTAGAAAGAAGAAGAAACAGTTTGATTATGAGGCCGATGACGAAGCACCGATTGATCCCCAAGAGCGTTTCAGAGTTGATTTTTTTTTTTTACCACTCAGCTCAAATGGCTGTTCAAGAGAGATTCAAACAACTCAAGAACAAGATGTCGAATTTCAATTTTCTTTTTAAACTTGATGAATTACCCAACAGAGATGATTTGTTAGTTAAATGCAAAGACTTAGAAGATCTCGTTTCGGATGGGGATGACAGCGACATCAAAGGAGTTGAGTTATGCGAAGAGCTGATCTCTATCAAGAACCTCATTAGGAATAAAGGTAAGTAACACTTTTACGTTTTAGGTATTCAGATTTGACCAGCTTGATTTAATATTCAGTTAGTTAATTCAGAATGGTTTTAGGTTCCAACAGTTTTTTTTTTCAGAATTAAAAGCATTTTTAAAATTTCTCTTTGTTTGATTTTAAGCGAGAAAACGCCTCTGCACGTGTTGAATTTTTTGTTGGAAACTGGATCTGCAGACGCTTATGTAAAAGTGTTGCTTTACGAATACTTCTGACAATGCTGTTGTCGATAGCGTCGGCTGTGCGAAGTTTTTCTAAAGTAAGAATAATAAAATCTTACCTATGGTCTACTCTTTCTGAGGAAAGACTGAACAATCTTTCAATTTTGTCCATTGAAAATAATATTTCATCTTTCATATTAGTTTTAGCTTTTAATTTTCAGTCCCTTCAAAAGGTTATTTTTAGGTATTACGTTCCCACTAATTTCAATTATAGAGCAAGAGCGGCTCCAGCAAGTGGGCCCCCTCCGAGGTTGGATTTCACACGTTCCGTAACGATTTCATACATTCAATTTGCGCTTCGAACAATTTGCAGACTTATCTAAAAAGTCCAATGGCACCCCTCCGAAAATTCATTCTGGAGCCGCCTTTGCTATAGAGCACACATACTTCTTACTGGGTTTCTTGTATCAATTTTTACTGTAAGGGGCGCCAAAACTCATTTTTGCACACACAGAATTTTGCTCTTAGGCCGGCCCTGTATCAAAGTAAAATTGACAATTTTACATCCACGCCCAAAGCCGGGAGACGAACCCGGGCCCAAAGGTTGCAGAAGCAGAAGATGCGCAGTTACGCAGTGTGCGTAGCGCCATCTGTTTGCAATAACAGCGTTATCCAACTTTCTAAAGGTGGATTCATATCTGCCGCGCCGCACCGCAACCATGCCGTACTGTTTCGCCGTTTTGGACCGTTGGCTGTCTTCGCGGCGAGCTTGCCTTGCCGCAAGTAAATACACCAAAACTCTTCTGTAATTGGCTGTAGCTTTGCGGTCGCTGCGGAATATCTGTTCTCGCCAGATAAAGCGCAAACCCTCGGCGCTCGCCGCGCGGCAGCCGTGTTGCTCCGTCACGTGACGTCATTGCGGCGTCTTAGCGGGGCGGTACGGCCAGTATGAATCCGGCTTAAGAGAAGTGTCCCCTCCTGTAAATTTACCTTCCTGGATTAGGAACATTAGGAATTAGTTATATATTGCCTGTGGCAATACCGCTAAATTTATAAATTTTGTTTACTCTTTTGCGCGTTTATTTGGTGTGCTTGTACATAAAATTATTTTAAAAATGGCAGATAAACAATCAAAACTAGCTTTATTACCGTTATCTAGAATCAAAATGATTATGAGGAGCTCACCAGATGTTTCAAATATTAGCCCCGATTCAATATTTTTGATCGCAAAAGCTGCTGAAGGCTTTGTTGCCTTTCTTGTCCGACAGGCTTTAAAGTCTAGCGACAATAAAATGCTTGTAGATTATTCCGATCTAGCAAAGATTGTTTCAGATATCGATTGCCTTGAATTTCTCAGAGATATTATCCCCCCTCAAATAAAAGGTTATAAGTATTTGGAAATATTGAAACAAGTAGAAGAACAAGAAAAGAAAGCGGCTTTGGATGATTTAGAACTATAATATGTTTGGTGCCTGTGGTTAAGTATTTTGCTATAGGTATAGTATAAATTTATTTTTCAGTATTTCAATTGCCACAATTGTTTCGGTATCATCCCTTTTTTGGCTTGAAAATAAGACATAGTCATGAACGCTTGATACTTGTGCAAGGGAGGAAATATTTATATTAGTGATCCTACAAATACGGGAATGTTTGTGTTCAGTGTTTATTTATTTATTGTTTGTATGTTTATAAAAAGTTTTTCGAACTTTATCAGTTAGGGGAATTCTAGTTCTCAGCTATGCCAAAAATTAGTTTTTCCTCACTAAAAATAAACTATTGTAGGGAAATGTCATTCACCTGCTTCGTCTCATAGATATAATTTCCATATTTTAAAGTGTCTACTTAAAAAATAAGAAGTGATTTCCTTTCTGTGCCCCCCCCCCCCCCTGTTTATTGCATTGGAAATTAAATGTGAAGAATATTTAACAGGAAAAGAATAAAATTAAATTCACGTGAAATAATTAATTAAACTTTGGGTTAATTCCTAGTTTAGGGTGCTTCTTGGCGATTTTCCAAAAATCGCCAATTTGGCGCGTTTTCCCATCTTGTCTCTGGGAGCCAAGATGCTCCCAAAGACACTACGGGAGAACGCACTCAAATTAGCGATAAATACACAAAATAATCAAATTGAAAAGCATAAATATTAAAGTTGTAAACAACAAAAATTATTGTACCTACATAACTTGTTGAACAACTGATTTTTTATTTATTTAAATAATCATATTCGTCGTCTCACAAATCTTAGTTTTTAATTTTTGTGGATACTATTTTAGAAGGGATTTTCTGTAATCTAAAACGAATTTTCTAAAATCTAAACACTAAACCATAAACCTAAAATCAAAACACTAATCATAAACCATTCAGGTAAAGCAATTTTCTGAAATGTAAAACAGATTGTCTGAACTCTAAAATTTTCTTTTAGCTGCAATCAGCTTTCGTAGCTGCTGCGGCAGCTGCTTTCGTAATCCTCTCAAGAAAAAGAGATTTTTTTGAAATCTAAAATGAATTTTCTAAAATCTAATGCTAAAATTTTTCGTTTAGCCACAACCACACACCACGCAATTTAGAAAAACACGCTTACCTTCTCTCAAAATCTAATCCACAGTGAGAAACGGAGGATTAAATCAACAAACACAATTAACGGAGTTAATTAGTTTATCCAAAAAAAAAAACGGATCCGAAAACATTTGTCGTTAACCCCTCTGAGTTTCCATAAGAAATGGCTTTTAGAAACCAATAGAATAATTCAAACCAACTGCCACGCATGCGCTCCGTTAACACAAGCCAGGGTTGGCTTTTTACCGGTAAAAACTGGTTTTTACCAGGGCATGGTAAAAACTAGGTTTTTACCGGTAAAAACCTGGGAAAAAGGGGTAAAAACCTAATGATACAATAAACTCCCTGAGTCATCAACTGTATATTAATGCTATTTATAAAACTGTATTTTCATGTAATTGATGTGGATATATCATCAGGACATCCTGATGATGCAAACTACATTATGTAATAAATAATATTTGTAAGCATTTGGTTTTCATTAAAATGATTAAGATAAGTGTAATAAAAGTATATTTACAATTTTCCTTTAAGTAAAAATTATTAAACTAGTCTGCATTACATAATTGTAATAAATATTGTAATGTGCCTTCTCATAATAGTTTTAATAAGTTTGATAATGATAAATGTACATTATCTATAAATTTGAATTCTTGTAAGATGAAAACATGGATGAAAGTTTTCAGTGTTTATTATATTCCTTAAAATGAACTATTTTTGTATAGCATTCTTTACTTACCAAATCAGACACTGAATTAGGTGCATATTGTTATATAGAAATGGAAATAGTGATATTAAATGTCCTGAACTTTTATCCCTGAGAAAATGAAAAAATGGCAGATAAATCTTCATTGTTTGCTTGTGGATTAAGGCCGATTAACTGCACTGGGGTCCTAGTCCTATAGGGGAATACCTTCCTATTTCTAAGGGATCCTAGCCAGTATTTATGCGCAGTTTTTGAAAAAAGAAAAAACGGAAAACTCCGAACAGCTAGATCAACAAGCAAGACCGGGATATGAACCTGGCATCTCCCACCATCCAGTTTCGAGAGCAGAACCTCTCAGTCATTGGCTACTATTTGAGGTAGCCAATGGTAAATCTTCAAAAAAGTGAGGCAAATCATCTGAGGAGAGGTAACTCTTTAAAAAAGTGACAAAATAGTCAAACTAATAAGTTTTTCTCAAAGGTTGTAAAAACCCTGGTAAAAACATGTTTTTCCAAAGACGGTAAAAACCATAGTAAAAACCGGTAAATACCATCAGACGGTAAATACCGTCCAACCCTGACACAAGCCGATCAAATCCTTCTCGAACCAAAACTAAATTATACCACATATCATTCTGCTCCCATACAAACACAGCTGCGCATGTGTAAATCAAAGAAACAACTTAACTCGTATAAAGCATTACTAACAACATCGGCTAAAACGTCTCACAAGTGCTTACATGTACTTATAGAATCGGTTTAGTAAAATTTAATTACATTTTGTGTGAGGGGGGCTGTGCCCCCCCTCAACCCCCCCCTTATCTTTTTAGTAGAGTAAATTTAATAATGTAAACAATAAGAGTCCCGTCAGTCAAAAACGCGCAATACAGAAACAAAATGGCAGATTTCCACATGGTTGCCAGAACGCAAAATAAAGTCGCCAAGGTTACCACATTATACCTGTTATCGCCTCGTTGGCGAAGAAGCACCCTAAACTAGGATTCAGCCAAACTTTGTTTTGTCCTGAGCGCTTTCTGACATTCACATGGTAACATGCATAAATTTTGATATCCAAGACATGTTTAAAAATGGCAACGCCACAAAAAAGTAGTGGTTGCAAGTTGTTCTCTCTGATACGAATTGTATTTTGTCGTGTTCTGAATATTTTGTGATTTAAAACATGTTAAAACTAAATCATTTCATAACATATGCCTCGGTAATTAAGTAGATGAATTTGTACCAAATAATTAAGAACATCAAACAAATTAATCTAAAAAATAAACAAAAATCGTATTGGTAAATCAGGGTTTCTACAGACCTGGAAAGGCAGGGAATATCAAGGAAATGAGTTTTAGTAAGGGATTTGGGAAAAAAGTCAGGGAAATTAGCAGAAATTGAAGAAAGGTCAGAGAAATGCAAGAAAAATTTAATTTTTCGGTAAAATCAAGAAACTATATGCTGTTTGAACCTAAGTATAGAAATTGTTTTATTTTCATTTTCTCATTCAACCTTATAAATAATTTTACAATGTGTTCTTTATGAGCACATCTTGTGCAGTTGAAATATGCGTAATTTTATTCTAAATTATTATCAAACAGGGTTTTTGTTAGAATCCAGTGATATCAAATAAGATTCTTGCATATATTAATTTTATTATTATTATTATTTGTTAAAAAGGGGGCAAAATATATAGAAGGTTATTAATTAAAGGATGTAATGTTAAAAATAGAAGTGCAAAATTTGGGAAAGCATGCTAGATAAAGTCAGGGAAGAGCGTGATAGATGTCAAGGAAGCAAAAGCTGTGAAATCTGTAGAAACCCTGTAAATGTGATTGGTCATTATATCAAAACAGTAGTTTAATTAATGGAGAAATTAGTAAAATTTTATGAGTCCATTTTTTTATCACATATTTTTCACACGTGTTTATGGACTTTCAGTCCATTTTCCATACAAAATAATCGGGAGACATGTAGGGATGTAAAGAATATTTGGCTGTTTTGCTGAATATTCAGTTGGGCGAATACTGCTGCATATTCAGCTGAATAATTTCAGAGCAAAGAACCCCCCTTTTTTTTTTTCATTTAATGTGTTTTTTTTTTCTCTTTTCAGATGGAGTCACCCTGTTACCTAGCAAAAACATCTAACGTATCTGTCGACCCTCTTAAGAGTGACTCAAACCAGACTGCTCTAAAAACACTAGAAGGAATTGCTGGGACATCCATTGGACCGCACGGAAAATTAAAAATTGTGCAAAATGCTGCTGGGGGTCACGTCACCTTGACTTCATCGTCACAAAGGCTTCTTCACATAACGTCTATTAAAAACACTTTTTTGAAATTGATTGTTTCTTCGGTTAAACTTCATTTGAATCGCTTCAATGATGGTGGCTTTTGTTGTTTATTGTTAACACTGAAACTTATAAACAATTCTCTGTCTGCGAGCTGTCCTTTACCTACTGTCGGTAAACTGTTTGAGACATTTGGCAAAATATTCGTTGATTTTTTAAATGTGGATGACAACGCTTCTGTTTTCGGCATGGATTTATCGAATTTGTCTAATTTCAACTCCATTGTGCAGTCAATTTTGCGTTCAAAACCAGGTTGTGTATTAAGGGAAGAAGATGTACAGCACTTATGCATTCTGCTGATAAAAGCCTATTTGAAAAGCATACCTTCTACCCCTACTACCATTTTTTACAAAAATATCCATTTCGTCACGTTGGAAGGCACTAGCTGTGATAAGTCTTGCCTTTATGAAGGTTTATTGATAAAGCTACCTGAATTATCTAATTTGTTTGTCAAATCAAATATAAAAATTGTGTTGTACACCACATCGTTATCTGGTGATGCAGATTTCCCTACTGATGTCATTGAAGTAGCAAATGATGTCGATATATGGGACACTCTTTTGGCCAGTATGAAAAGTGTGTTTGAAAAATTAATCAACTCGGAAATTGATATACTTGCTTGTCAAAAAGTAGTGCATCCATCTCTGAGAAAGCAGCTTGAAGACGCCAATATTTTAGTTCTAGATAGACTGGGGCATGAGACAGCTAAACACCTAGAGTATTTGTCAGGTATTTCAGTATGATTTCATCCCCACCTTGTATTGGAAAATAAATCATGGTCATAAATAAACGATTTAGTATTTTTTAAATAATGCTTTTATTTGTCTTTGTTTAAATACAAGTAATTGAATTGCCATGCTTTTATTTCAAGCACACATATAGGTCAAATAAATTAAAGTGTAATCTAATTTTCTGCTTTATTTTGAAAATACATACACAAAAATGCTTTTATTATTATTATTATTATTATTAATCAAATAGTGGGTATTCATTAATCCAGAGAAAAACGACTGCCTCTGGATTTTCTACAGTTGATTTGTTTTGAGGTAAATTTCAGTAGTCTATCAATCATTATTAACATATAACCTATTCACATCACTTAAAAAAAAAAAAAAAAACACAGCTTTAAATCACTTAATTTTGGCTGCCATTTGACACGTAATCTTCTTGTAAATATAATTTGTACAGAATTATTATTTTTGAGAAAAAATTGTACAGCTTTCATATGTGTGATGATTAAGCAATCCAGTTTGTAAATGTATTGTCTCAAGCTAACAATACATTGTTCGTGTAGGAAACTTGTAAGTAAAAAAGTTTTCTTTCTTCAAGAGCAAAATATTCATCAATTTAAGAAAGTAATTATTTGTTTTTTTTTGTAGATTGTTGAATTTTTTTGCTGCTAAAGGAAGTTAATTTACTTCTCATTTTCATCTTAAAATAAAACAAATAGTATAGTACAAACTTCATATTGGTAAGCTAGCTGTGTTGTATGGCTACATTGGGTATCAAAGCATAATTTGCAAAAAAAAATTTGTCAGTTGATGTCAATCACTAACAATTCTGTCTATGCACTGATTTGTTAATCTTTTTGTAAATACATATATTTTAATAATTAAGAGATGCACTGAATATTTAGTTGGTATTCGGTATACTGCCTATTCGGCAGACGAACCTGATATTTGGTTTGGTTGAATACTTTAATATTCGACAACCAAATTGTAAAAATTTAATTATTCGACAATTAGTAAAAAAGCACATATTTACTTTTATACAATGAATGAAAGTTATAGTATAGTACCCTAGTATAATATTAAATTGTTACATACTAATATTATCACATTGAAAGTAATTTTAACATAAGAGAAAACACTCAGATGTTAAATTTTGTTGCTTTTCAGTTTTTCTTAAATCTTCCGTCACATTACATTATTAACCTTACTATTACTGACTCATTGAAATATGAAACAATAACCAGAAAAAAAGCTCATAATATTAAGTGCTCATAAGTAAGTCAATTAACTGCTAATTTAAAAAAAAATAAAATACGCAGCTTAAAAATAAAATTACTATCATTTCACAAATACTTAAAAAGGTGATTAATAATGTGTAAAGGAAACACTTTAATATTAAATTTTGCAGTATTTTAAATTCTGATGTTTTACACAATATGAATTACTAAATAATATTTAAAAACAAGCTAATTAAATTAATCATTGTAATTAAAGTTCAATAATGGTAAATTGTGCTGCATTACTGAATAATCGGTAATTCAAACAAATCTTTGGCTAGAATTTTAAATGAATTTCTGGCAAAATATATTTGGTGCATCTCTATTAATTATCTATGTGCATTTCCAATTTCACCGTAGTAATTACTGTATTAGTTATCAATCAAAAAAAGACATTTCTAACAAAATTAATATTTAAATTAATGCATTATTCAAAATTTTGAATATGTTATACTACTACTGTGCTGCAGTTTTGATATGGTAAATAAGCACCATCTATCAACACCTGCATAAAAATCACAGATTTTTTTTTTTTTTTTTTGTGATAAAAGGTAGCCCATGTTTTAACTTAGTATACTAGCTATCTCCTTTTCAAATTTCATTTTAATCCATTCATCATGAAAGAGTAACAAACTGGCATTTTTTCATATTTATAGGCTCTGCAGTATATTTAAAATTATTATGGCTGAAAGTTTATCTTCTTTGACAGTGTTACAATAATTTAATTCCATTTTCTCATTCATTCTGATGCGAAGCTGTAAAATTTTTTTTTTTTTTTTTTTTTTTTTTTTTTTTTTCCCTGTGACTTCCTGATGCTTTCTAAAATAAACAACACATAGAGAGCTTAATCTGCTCATAAATGCAAATGCTATTTGCCTTTTGCTGTCCCACAGTTGAGTGTAATTCATAATCTCAAATATTGCTGAATGATATCTGTCTGTTTTTAATGATCCAGAATAAATACCTGTGTTTACTTTATATGTATTGTATAAATCCTTTGACAGTTTTTAAAGAACATCCTTTAGACCAAGCTACAGATTTATTGAGCACAGACATATTTCTTAACAGCAGACGAGGGTTGCAGTTTAGTTAATGAAGGCATCAGGCAAGGTTTAAGATACGGTCGCATTTTTCGCTTAAAGCGAAAAGACTTGTTGAAATGCTAAAATGAAATGAATGGATTTTCGCTTTTTTGCAAAAGAATTCGGAGAAAATTTGAAACTAAAGTATTGAAGAGAAACAGGAATAAAAGTGAAAACCTCCTGTTATAAGATAATTATAGAACTATTGTGGGGATAATCTTTTATTTTCAACATTGAATTCAAATATATAACATGTATGTCTATGATTTTCAAGACCACTGCAAAAACAATAGAAGGAAAGGAGATCAGACACATCTCCCTATGAAAAAAATGGAATTATCCTTATAGCATTTTGCTAAAACTTCCCCCCTTATTTTAGCTTTTTTGCTAAAGAATTTTTTAAGTCAGCTTAAACCATGGCATCAGGTGGTTAAAAATTTACAGTGCTCTGGAAAATAACAAAACAAAAAGCACTCTGAATCAATTTTTAGACTAGTTCAGAAAAATTTAGTGATTTTTTTAAAGATTAATACAAGTAAATTAATTAAATCAGAGACTTGATAGTTTGTGGTGTCTCTTCTGTTATAAACAATAAACCTATATAATTAATATTCAAATATTTTGCTTCAAAACACTGTTATGCAATTCCAGGTTTAAGAATTTTCTCTAAAAGTTTCTCAAGGCACATTCTTTTCATTTTAATTTTTTACAGTGTGTAGTGAGTTCATCTTGTATAGAGTCTCACCATGGCGCAGTGGTTATGCCACTGTAAATGGTAGATGGCCGCGAAGTGTGAAGGTCCCGGGTTCGGGTCCCATTGCGCGGCTGTCGATCTAACGGTCTGGAGTTTTGGTAGGTTTTCTCCAGGTGTAACGTGAATACACGTTAGAACCCCTTAGAAAGTCCTCCTACCAAGGCATCCCCCCCCGGCAGATCTCCCTAGTGTAGCGTTGCCATCACACACAACCAACATATTGTATAGAACAACCTTTTTTTTTTTCTTTTAAAGTTCTGATGCAAGTACTGTAATTTGGTTTTAAGACAAAGTTTTTTCTCCCCAAAACTACAGCTCCTAATTCAGTCTCTTTTAAGTTTATAGAAGCTGCTGTATTTCAGCTGTGGAGTGTTTTTGACACAAAAAATTTAATGTTTTCCCTATTGTAGCCATAATCACTAAATTCAGCCTTTCTCCAAAAGCTTTCAGTATCTCTTGTCAGTATCCCAGTGCCTTCACAATGCATAGTTTGAAAATACTAGTACAGATGTTCATCACCTTTTTTCTAAGGTACACATTCAGTGTTGTAAACCTGTATCCAAAGCAAATACATCAGGCAGTGTCAATAATTTTAAAACTCATCTAATTTTGCAAAGTTATATTTTAGAAAGCTAAAACAGGGATGCGGTGAGTACAGATCAGAGAAAAGTCAGAGGACTGATCACTTAGGGAAATTCACAAAAATATCCTAAAATCAGGTAACTTGTAAGTTTTATCATGACAGCGTGGCCATTTTATTGCCATCAAGGGTGATTGTGTTTCAGGTTTACTTGGAATTTCGTCTATTTTTAGCCAGTTATATCAAAGTTAATAAAAAGTACTCTAATCAAGGCAAGAATCTATCGAGTGTAATCCTTAAATGGTTTTATGTTTGCAATAAATGTTTAATCAAAGCAGAATCTCACACCAAGCAAACATTCATACGAAAGAAACCCTTCTGCAAAAAAAAACCATGTATGTAGCACTTGCCACAGTCTTACTTTCTTCGCTGCCTTCCTCCATGGTTTTGGACCCGCCCACAAATCCAAAAAACCCGGCTTTTTTTTTTTTTTTTTTTTAAACCAATAAAACCCGCACAGAAATGTTTTTTTTTTTGGGGGGGGGGCTTTTATTAACATTATCAACATTTTTTTCTTCTTTCATTTAAATCATTTTTTATTTGACATTAAATATATATAATATTACCTACTTAGTGTATTATATTAGATAAATATGTATACATACAGGCATGTTACTTATCTGCCTAATAGCAGAATTCCGCCTTTTCAGAATTCATTTATCATTCCTGCGATCGATGCAAATATGCATTAAAATTTTCAGACATGTTTGGGGGGGGGGGTCCTCTGCGGCTGAAAGCGGAAGCTTTGTACTGTGCAATATATCATCAGTGAGCGACAGTTTATTCCTATTCATTTTTTTATCATTTTGATTTTTACATCTGCCTATGAAGCTCAGAGCTTCAGCATTTCCTTTCTTTTCTACTGCTTTCTAATCATATTTTAATTTTGTCTACTGTAACAATATTAAATAAATTTTCTTGATTTTATGTTTACTGTATTTACTGTAAGTAATTTGAATTAACGTTAATTTTTAAACATTGTAAAATTGCTGTGGCCAGATACCTAATAATATTTTGGGGTGGGGCAAAAAGTTCAGCCCCTTTTTTCAGTGAGTCTGTACCATCTCTGTATATGCCAGTTTAATTTTTACATAATTATTTTTCCAACTTCATCATAAAGGACAATAACCATGATAAAGTGCTACATTACATGAAATAAGAGGAAATTTACTTTGCTTTATAAATTTTATTTAATGAAAATTTACATGCTTATTAAACATTTTGATTTTGATTTCAAAAATGGTGACACTTAACCAGCTTTTCGGCCTTTTTGATTTCGATCCCTAGTCTATTCCTCAGTTTGGACCGAACCACAGGTAGAAAAAGCTCTTCCCACTGATGCAGAACTTGCTGGGCAATTTGCCAATTCACTCATAAATTGGCAGAAACTGCACAACTTTGGATTTTTGATTGACCTCTTTTCAACCATATGCCACCATTGTGACATAGTGCTCTTTTCTTCAACACCTGTAACAAACATTGACTTCTGGAACATTGTGGGATCTTGAAATTTAAATCCCATTATTGGTAGCACGCATTCTGGATTATTTGTTTGCATCCACTCTTCGGCAGTATCTTCTTGTTCTGAACTGAAACATTTACCGATATACTTTTGACTCATCATATGTGCAAGATAATGAAATAGTTGAAGTGCTTGCTTCATCCTCTTTTGAATCAGTGACTTGTATGCAGTGGCGCACTCAGGATTTTAGTTTGGGGGGGGCGACATACAAATACTGCTGAATTTGGTTATAGTGACCTCGATTAGTTACAACTCTCTTATAACGTCTACATATTGGGTACCACTTGATTGTCCCATAGAACACAAGCCCACAAGCAATGTAACTCGGTATGGAGTCATAAATAATTATCTGAACTTTTCAGTAATGTTGTAACCGAGATTAACAGTCTATATATATAAAAGAGAAGAGTTTGTTTGTTTGTTTGCTATACACGTCCAGACATTTCGACGGATCTGGACCAAATTTGGCACACTGACTAAATAGGACAAGAGAAAGCTAATGCCGTAAAAATGAAATTAATCGGATTAATAGTTTTTGAGTTATTTTATGTTTTGTAAGGTTTTTGGCCATTTTTCTCGCATTTTACGTTGTCGCGAGCTAAATTTCTGTCCGAATACTATATTTTTTATATCATCGGAAACTACAGAGTTTTCTTTTTCAAATACAATTTGTTACAAAATCGTACTTACGTTTGCCGATTTTTGGGAATTTTTTAAAGGAAATCCTGTTTCGAAGAAAATGTACTGCTTTTAAAAATATGCTATTTTAAAACTGTCGCATCGAAAAACCTAACGGGCAAAAATTTTCCATCTTTTTACAGCTGATTAAACATTTATTTCTCCCTCTTTTAAATTTTGAACCGTGCAGAAATGTTAATTAGATTTTTTTATATGATTTTTTTTTTCTGAAAACATCGCAGGTTAAAATTCCCTTCCGTGATTGAAGAAACAGCAAATTTCCGCCCTTTCGTCCTGTGTCCTGTGTGAGGTGTGGTGTGTAAGTGGGGGGATGAAGAGCGTTTCCAAGACAACTGACGGTGTTCTTTTTTTTTTTTTTCATATGGTGTACGTTCTGAAGGTCGTTCTTGCACTTATTGCATGGGGGATTTATTTGAAATCGTTGCATTAGGAAGTATGACTCCTGAAGAATTTGAAGATAGTATTTTACACGGATTATCAATTCCTCGAGAAGATAGTTACTAAATAATTAGAGCCTCATAAAATATTTATAAATAAATTAAACCCACTGCGAACATTACATCTAAACAAACCTAGATTTTTAATAAAATAATTATAAAAACCTGGATTTTTAATTCATCTATCATTATTTAAGTTTTTATCTACTGTATATATGCCCAATGATTTGCCTCCAGTGATTCTTACTGGATTTGAAATAAAAAATAATTAGTTTATGAGGTGCGCAAGTATTAGTGATAAATGACTATTAGAACACAACAGGCAGAAGGAGAGAAACCTAGGTACGTCAAATTCTCGGGAACCTCTGTACGCTAGCAAGTCCACAGTTCATTTTCTTTCTTTCTTTCTTTTTTTTTTTCTGCGAGAAGTCCCGTGTATCTTTTTTTTATCATTGCAGCGGGAGGATTCACATTCCTTCCCTTTACAATCTCATACCGACGACTGGATTATATTTGTTTTTAGTAGTTGCTTAAGTATTAGCGATAAAAGACTGTTAGAACACAGACAGGTAGAAGGAGAGAAGCCTAGCCACGTCCAATTCACGGTAACCTCTGTAAGCTATCAGGTGCCGTGTTCTTTTTTTGTTGTTGTTGTTGCAGCGGGAAGTCCCATGTCCTTTTTTTATCATTGTAGCGGTAGGATTCACATTCAAGCCTAGCCACGTCTAATTCTCAGTAACCTCTGTACGCTATCAGGTGCCTACTTCATTTTTTTTCGTTGCAGCGGGAAGTCCCATGTCCTTTTTTTTATCATTGAAGCGTGAGGATTCACATTCCTTCCCTTTACAATCTATATATAAGGTAAATGGGCATTTCCCTTCCATTCCCTTCCCTTTACAATCTATATTTAAGGTAAATGGCATTTCTCTTTCATTGCACGGGCAACGCCGCTAGTGTTTCATAAACTAACTGTAAGCATTTATTTAAAAACTTTTTCAAATAAATGTCTTTTTTGGTTAGAAATAACTTGAAGACAATTAAAAACAGAAAAAATAATAATACATTAGCGACAATTTTCATTTTTAAAGCTTTTCACTTCTAACTTTCTACCTTTAGGGGGGGCTTCAGCCCCCATAGCCCCCTCCGTGGGTGCGCCTATGCTTGTATGGTAATAGGGTTTCATTTTCTATAACATCAAGCCAATGTTCAACAGAACTAGCAATATTGATTTTTTCTGCTTGCATTGCATCAAGGGCTTTTCTGTTAATTGAGCCCTGTCAACCAGTTTCTGTTAATTGCTTCTGCATCTGTAATAGTTCTTTGTATATCATAACATTTTTTAGAATTTTAACAATGTTTTGAGGAAATTCATCTGGATTTTCATTTGATATGTCCACATATTTGTGAAAATTTTTGGCAAATGTGTTAATACAGTCAATGTGGGAATTCCAATGTGTAGAATATGATAGTTGGGGCATCCTTATTTGAAATTCCTTCTTCTAAAAGATTTAAATAGTGGGCAGAACACCTATAAAACACCATATTCAGATATTTCTCTTTTAAAATTTTCACCATTTCGTGTTTACACCATTTAATTTTCATTGTCTGTGCATACTGCAATTCTAAGAATTTCATTGCAGTGCTGTATTGCTTCAATTGCGATTTCTGCGCAGTATTCAGAAGCCTTTTCATTACTTGTACAGTCCACTGCATTTAAAAAAAAAAAAAGTGTAACCTGTATGTAAGCATGTGGCAATCACGGGATCATTCTTAATATTTGACCAACCATCCAATAATAAAGTAACTAAGGCATTTTGATGAATTTGCTTTTTGATACTATTGTCCACATCATCACTAACTATATCTAACAACTTTCCACCCTGCTACTGGGACCAGAATAACCAGGTCTCAATGTCATCATCATGACATTGTATTCAGTACGATTTGCGGCATTAAATGCAATGCTGTTGCTATAGAAAAATTTTGCAACTTTTAAATCCAAATTTGATTTTTGATTACAGTAGTAATTACTGTAAAATCTGTCATTCTTTGTCACTTAGCACATGGCGCCATTATTAATGTAAGTTCTTTTTATCTCTTCAAAACTTTTTTCAATTCCTCTTTCGGCATTGTTGAAGTTGTAGGAGCATCTTCATCTTATTTAAAGGAAACAAAACTTGAAGCAGAATGTTTGTTACACTTATTTAAGTGACTTCTTACTGTATCCTTTCAATTTTAGCACTAATTTTAGTACCACAGTGATTACATTTAACTTTATTGCTTTCATCTTAAATTTTTGTAACTTCTAGCCAATCTGGGCAAACCTTCCTACCACTTCCAGCAGGCATTGCAAAATCTCTAAAATAAACACTTAGTTTCAACTGCATAGGTCTTATTGACTAATTAACAGACTGACTGACTGTAAATTATTCAATATAACTAAATTACTTGGGTTCAGTATAACCAAATTACTTGGGTTCAATATAACCAGATTCCTTGGGACCTACAAATATAACCAAATTACTTGGGTTCTAACTTGAACACCTGAATGGACCTAGAAAATCCTGGATTTTGACACAAAGGACCTGAATGCCTGTATCAGTTGAGCACCCTTATTATTTCTTCCTCAGTTACAACAATTTGGTATGGTATGGTGAGTGCTTAGAGCCAGTGCAATTGTGAGAATGTTCTGACAGACTGGTTGCCAGAGAGCCTTTAATAAAGAGTCTTTCAGTAGCGCTATCAGTTATTCATCCTTTCCTAGAAAGAAGTTTGCTTATAATCCTTTCCCAGATAAGAGAAGAATGGGATATGTCTCTTACAACTTAAAGCATGTATCTCAAAACCGAATTCATGTTCAGGAAACCATCCTCTATTGTATTAGTTGCTGCGTTACTTTACTACTGAGAAATATAAAACTAATTCATTATACATTGCTTATGTGCGATTTAATATCAGACGTATTAATTCTAGATTTTTTTTAAGTAAAAAGAAATATATATTTAAAGCGAAAAGGAATAACTATAAAGAAAATTATTAATTAAATTCTGTAGTAAGTTGGCCTGCAAAGGGTTACTGACTTTTATTCTAACTAGAAAATATAACTATGACTTAAAAAACAAACAAACAAAAGCTAAAAAAATTTCATAAATTCAAAAAGTAATAAAAACAACCATTCAAAAAAAATTCTTTTTTTCTAAGTTAACAATAAAATACTTTTATTTATGGTCATAAAACGAATTAGGAGTCTTTTATGAATACCAGCAGGAAAAGATGGTACTAATTTAAAGTTGAAGTTATTTTTATATTTTAATTAATTATTATTTTGTAATGAAAGTTTCCTTTTAGACTAAAATTCTCTTTTGTAATAAAACTATAAAATTTAAATCCAAAAGTGTTATACTCTAAAAAATCTTAATAAAACCAACAGTTTTTTATTTTTTTTTTCTTAAGCCCAGGACTTTTTAACCCTTTCCCTGCCACACATACTTCTGATGAAAGTTTTTGCAAGATACTATTTTTCTACATTATATGCTTGTTAAATAACACATAAATGCAAACAAAATTTTTTTTTTTTTGTTATTTCTGTGGTAGCAACAAAATGGTTCAAAAACGCACCATTAGCAGGAACCATTATAAAAAAGTACATACAAGAAAATATGAAAAATCTTACATAAATCATTAAATAAATGAATGGCTTCTGGAAGAGTCAAAAAACGTCTATTTCGACCAAAAAAAAAAAAAAAATAGCTAAAAAAAGAATGAAAATATTCAAGTTCAAACTTCTCTTATTTATTTTTATACTGCTTCATGCTGATGGTGCGTTTTCGCACCAATAATTTTAAGCTTTAAAAATACAAGAAAAAATTAAACAACAATCTTACCTGCAGATGCCATTTTGTTCTTAAAGAATAAAATTATTGAATTTTTTTTAGCGAAGACGTGTTCATCATATGGCGCTATCTATTTTGAGATCGATGATCTTATTAAAAATTGAAACGTTAAATTGCCTTACATTGACTTTTTTTAAAAATTACAAATAGGTACCAGTTAGTATTAAAAAATATTTTGTAAAATTATAACTCTTCATTTACACGAAACAATTAAACAAAAACTGTTTGTCCCAATTTAAGGCCTTGAAAAAAAAATAATTTTTAAATGGTGCGAAAATGAACCACCAGCAGGGAATGGGTTAAAACCCTGCCTTACTCACCAATATCAACTAAATTTTGTGTTTAAATTTATGAAATCGTGAACCAGTGTATCATGAACAGGGCTCGAAATGAACAGTGGCTCACTGGTCCTAGACCAGTGGTTCCCAACTGGGGGTTTGCAACCCCCAAGTGGGTCGCCATGCCTTTTCTCGGGGGTTGCTGCAGACTAATTTTGTTGGAAATGAATGGCAAAATATTTCCATGTTTCTCTGCCACGAGACACGCTTTCTCCCTTTTCTCTTTGTAAAGTAAAAATCCCTTTTCTCATCAGGGCACTTGTATCAAATCTACAAAAACTGACGTCTTAAAGTGTATTTAGGAGTATTAATCAACTTTGAAAACGTGTGCACTAAAGCTTAAGTATCGGAAATAGAAATTGCAGTTAATTTAAGGTAAGATATTATTAACCACCTTGAAGCTCTTAAATCTGAAATTCAAAGATATATCCCAGAGCTCACAATGAACAAGAGACGGCACTAGTGCAAAATCCACTTCACACATCTTTAGATGTCGCCGATCTTCCTGATGAAGTGCAGGACGAATTTTTGAATTTGCAAAATGACTTCTCAGCACGTGATTTATACCAAGAAAAATCTTTAATTCAATTTTGGTGTGCTATGCGTCACTCATATCTGATAATTTCTAAACTTTCGCTTCAAATGTTAGTGCCATTTGCATCCACTTACATGCGTGAAAGTGGAGATTTTGTAGATTAAGACAAAAGCCAGTAATAAATTAGATGTCCAAGATGCGGTTGCCTTTGACCAATATTCAGCCAAGGATAACATAACTTGTCAGCCAAATACAACCTCAGTCATCCTAATAATAATCAGTACAGAATAAAAAGATAATCATTTTTAAATCCCAAGATATATATTTTTCATTATTAATTTTTTTTTGTCTTATTGGTCAAACATGGAAGGGGAGAGGTTGCGAACATTTTGAAAAATCTGAAAGGGGTCACGATTAAAAACAAGTTGGGTATTACTGTCCTAGATCATAAAAATATGTAACGGATGAGCAGAATACTAATTTTGGATGGTACTTATGGCCAATAACATTTTATTTACTTTTCCCACTTAAATTTTACAAGTATTAATATTTTCCTGTAGAAAGTGAATTATAATTGAATGAAAACATTATTTTTAATTCAATTTCCAGAAATACATGTCATACAATTCTTGCATAGTGCCATATGTATGATTTCACAGATATTTACGCTTTTTAATTCAGCTCTTAACAAAAATTAAAATATGTTGTTTACTGTAAAAAGCACTTACTTTTGCGAGCCCACCATAATTGCAAAAACTGAAACCTCATGAAATACTTTGTTTTCTCTTCAAATACTAATTAAAAAATCAGACATTTTTCACTTGCCAAAATTTAATCATTTATTGCACAGCTACAAACTCTTTCTTGACAACTTTCTTTTTTACTACTATTTCTTGAATATAAAACAATAATACAACTAAAAGAATGCAGCACATTCACTCACAATTTTTATACCAACTTCTTTGAGTGAAGCCATTCAAAATTATGTACTGCAGGGTTAGAGCGATGAGGAGGAACAAACTTTTTGGGCAAAAGGAAGTTTCTTAAAATGCCTCATGCAAAAGGGGTTCTATATTTTGGTACTTACGGGATTTTTAAACTTTCAGTTCTATTCATATAAAATTCATGAAATTTTTAGCTCACAAAATCACCGATATCTTTACTTTTGGGAAAATTATGGCTCGTGAAAATAAGTGCTTTTAAGGTATTTAATTTGCTTGTTTTAAACTGATGCAGTACATTATGTTTAGTACTTCTTAGAGAACAATATTTTTAGTGTTACAAAGCTATAAAAATAAAAATCTCATTGGCACAATTTTTGTATCACTCTTTAAAAAAGCAATGTTGTCTCAGTCCCATTTGCAGTTTGAAAATGAAGAGCTTGAAGTAAAACCTGTTGTGATGTATGCACAATTAGTAATTTTGTTTTTAGTCAGTGCCAATTTTAATGCTTGCTCTTTTCCACAGGCTCTTCCAATTCATCTTTATTTACTGAACCCACTTTTGGATGTTTAACTGAAGTAAGCAAAATTGAAATTGGAAAACAGAACTTTCTGTTGCTGACAAATAGGCCACAGCCTTTCTGGACCATCTTGATTTGTAATTTCAATGAACAAGCTGTGGATGAGACTAAGGTATACTAGGAATATTTTTGATGCTAATTTGCTTTGAATTTCCTGTGATAAATTATATGAATACCTTGAATAAAGTTTGCAGAAAAGAGAGGTCCAACCCAAAATGCCCAGTCGACAGGACAATTGAAAAATCTTTTAGCAACTAAATGTCTTGCTCTATAACTATTAGCTATGTTTTTTCCTAAGTGAATTTCCAGTTTACTTAGATATTTAGTCTTCATTCTTTATTTCATACATTCTTAGTAAAAAAAAAAAAAGAAATCTTCATCCCAAAATTTAGATTAGTGGGTTACGTATATCTTAAAAATGCTGCTCAGGTGGTATAGTGGCTTAAGAACCATTCTATCATGCCTTGGGTCTGGATTCGAATCTTGGCTTGGGCATGGATGTTAACTTGTCCGTCCCTTCAAAGGGGTTAATGTTGGCCGCTCACTGTATGCCCCATAATAAAATGGCCATAATATCTCCGGGCAGTACTAGTGGACAATGCCTAATCGGCAAGTGTCTGCCCATTGGGAGAAAAAAAAATCCTAAAAAACAGCCACCTAGTTAATAAGATAATGCCATCAAAGCATCAAGGAACTTGGAAAAGAAAAGGTACTTACGTATTATACCGGCTGTCTGCCAAGACAAGCGATTTTTCATCTAGATAAATGTTGGACACATGAAATTATTGATGGTTTGGAATTCGATTGGCAACAGTTTGTCAGCACATTCGACGAAAAAGTAGTTTGGCAGGAATGACCCCCAGGATAATACATAAGTACCAAAAAAAAAAAAAAAAAAAAAAAAACCTAGTCAAATAGATCCACCCACCATTAACAGGCAGTATGTCATCATTATATGACTCATTAAAAAAGCTATACAAATATGAATAAAAACAAAATTAATAATACTCTTATTATTTTCCATCGAAAGAGTAATATTAAAATACCTTACATAATACAGGGATGAGATTCTTCAGCTTTTTAGCTGGTTTCAGCTTTTTGTGAATAAAGAGGAAATCACTTTTTTGTCTTTTTTTCTCTGAAAATTCTGTTTTTTTCTGTGAATTCCTCATTGTAATTATTAGTTAACTGTGTGATATTTTTATCCTCTAGCATGTTCCAATGTTTTTCTTCTCTTAAAACTTCTTTCACATTAATTAGATATAAATATCACATGTACAAATTTTTGCTCTCGTACAGTAGCGTAGCCAGAAAAAAGTTTTAGGGGGGGTTTAGGCACTGATGTAACGGATAATCTACATTATGGATAGCATTCTTCATGTCAATAATAGAACTCAGCTAAATTTTAGGGGGGGTTCTGACACCCAAACCCCCCCCCCCCCTCGCTACGCCACTGCTCTCGTATGATTTCAGCTTTTTTGATCTTTTGCCAATCTCATCCCTGATAATACCTTTTACACACTTGCATTTCTCTGTGTTCTTAATTTATATTACTTTCTGTTTGGCTATCAAAATTAATGTTGAATACTACCCACTTTCTGGCTTTCTTCCAAATTTTATTTGTAATTACTATGTATGTACATATTTTTGTCATTAGTACTGTCGGGAGCCAAAAATACGCCGACCTAAAATCCACAAACGTCCAAAATCTGTACACCTTCTCTGATGTAAATAATGAAATTCGAAATCATCACCAGGGATGAAATTGTTCAAAAGTGTCTTGAATCCACATAAATTTCATTCTGATGATGGAAATTTTGGTAATAATAATAATAATAAAATCCATTTGATTAAAGTTTAAAGTAGGAGAAGAATACCTTAAATTTTTAGAACAACAAAGTTCTGTAACAAAACAAGAAGTAATGATAATATACAATTTGCCAAAATTAATAAAGAAAAGAAAGGGAAAAAAATAAACTGAAAGTAGAAAAAAATAATATTTTAAAATAAATCATCATAGAACATGCTTTCAAAATTAGAAAAAGGAAATTTTGAAACCATTTACTTTGCTAGTCTTCATGCAATTTTTTCTTTTTTCTTCTATGTTTTTGTATTTAATGTGAAAATATAAGTGAAATACTTTTGACTGTTTTATTTCATTGTAATTGTATTCTACTTTTTTAAAATTAGAAATGTAATGATTTATCTTTTATGGCCCGAAATCCGTAAAATCCTAAAATCCACACAAGCCATGGTCCCAAGCTGTGCAGATTTCTGGCTCTCTACTGTATATATATATATAATACAGTAGAGCGCCGAAAATCCGGACGCCTAAAAACCGGAAAGACCAAAAAACCGGACATTTTTTGGATTTCAGTTTTTTCCCTTCCCTCAAAAAAAAAAAAAAAAAATTTAAAAAAATAGATAAATAAATAAATAAACTACAGGATGCTCAAGCATTAGACTAGTTTGTTATCATAACAATAGCATCAATATATATATATATACACGCACACACACACACATATATATATAGTATAGTATATATATATATCCAAAACCTCAGGGTAAAATCTGACTCGTGACCTAACTTTCCTTCTTTGCATTCCAAAGATTTAACTGTTATTTCTAAACAGAAACGCAAAAAGGGGGGTGGAGATACTTCCTGTTAGTGTAAAGCATTTAAGCTTTAATAATCGGTAGAGATATTATTTTTAATTTGATGTTATTCTTTCTAAGGAGGCAAAGAAATTAATTAAACTCTTTATAACATCATTCAAGTCTGCAGTAAAAACATACATTAGCGTAAATACCATTGGAAGCCTTGTTTAAAAAAAACGCATGAATAAAAATATCAGTAAGCACGTGCAACGAAGACAAGAATGTAACAACTTGTTTGGAAAGTGAAAGCTCCAGTCACTCCGGTGAAGGGGGGAACGTCTGCGCACCCACAATCAGTGTTTTAGTGCATGGGATGGCGATAAAAATTGCTGTTATATCTTTTTATCCTTTGATACTGGAAGATTTTTTTTTATTTTAAGTTGTGACTACGTTCACGTTATTGGGCAAGCAATATATACGCGGCAATTAGTAGGGCGCCTTTAGTTTTTTTTTTTTTTTTCTCCTTTTCTTTTCTTTTCTTTTTTTTTTTAAAGTGAATTCAATAGAACAATTTCTCAGTGGCGGCTCGTGATGAAAAAAATAGTGAAGAGCTTGATACCAAAACATTATGAAAAACACCTGATGCAGCCATTAAGCATGGTAATTAGGCGGTGGCACAGCCTTTCTGCGGAAAGAAATTTTTAATCTTTAAGCGTTCCTATAAAATGTCGCCCGATCAGTGGCCTACCCCATAGCACTTTGAAGACGGAAGTGCCTGGTTCAGAACCAGGTCACGTCCGCCGACCTAATCGTTCTGAGTTTTCCATGGTTTCCTCCGAAATTTAGCATAAACACGGGTTAGGACCTGTAGAAAGACCCCTACGAAGGGCATCCCACCCATAGGCCTATAGATCCCTTGTGCAGATAATTGACCTTAATCCCACAACAACAACCTTTTTAAATGTCCTTTGGAAATTATGTGTACCCCCTCTCTCCATAATATTCAAAGATTATTAATCATTGTAAGAAAAGCATAAAAATTTTGCCTGTCCAGGCAATCATTAATAAATGCATAAGCATATTTCATCTAGGTTTATTATTTAATTTCCAATTCTGAAAAAGAAAAAAAAAACTGTCTTCTTCCCTTTTAAATAAATTGACATGTGCTCTCATGATCAGTGAAAAATGCAAACTTACCTATTTTTTGTAGACTAAGTCAATCCGTCTTCCCTTTAAAGCAGCAAATTTGTCAATAATGTCATCATAAAATGGCTGTTCTTTTAAAAGTGTCATTAAAATGTCTTTTTGTACAGAAATGTTTGCTAACGCGGCTAGCCTGTTTTGTGAGATAGAATTTCTTAAAAATGTTTTAATTCTTTTCAAACAAGAAAAGCTTCTTTCCACAGAAACACTTGTCGAAGGTATTGTTACAAGTAGAGACACCAGTTTGTAAGTTTCTGTGTAAATGTCTTTTTGTGTGTGCAACTCTTTAAGAAGTTTTTCACATGATAAATTCCTTACATTTTCATCGGCATACATAAGACTGAGTTCAGTTTTTAGGCGCTGGTTCTTAGTAAATATATCCCTATAGAATTTTTGCAAGTTTTCAAAAGCGGCAGAGGGAAAGCAAGCATTAAATTCTTTAAATTTAGTTGCATCAACTAGACACATAAACTGAAGTTTATCGCAGTCTTCAAATCTGCTATCCATTTCCATAATAACATGGTCCAAAATTTCAAAAAAAATGTATTTTAAAATTTTGAAAAATGTCTTCCTTTGTTAGGGCAGAATACTTCCGTTCTGATATATTCATGTCTGTCATTCTTTCAGCTTTTTTGAAGATTGCTGAAAAACATTCCTCATTCCTTTTGCTATGTAAAACAATACGAGTTCTTTTAATTTGAGCTACACAATAGCTCAAATCTAAAGATTTTTTCTGGAGAATTTCAAATAAAAGATCTGTAAATTCAAAAATTTCATTGAAAACTACCGCTAAAAATGTAAATTCAAAATCATTCATGTCATGCAAAAATTCTTTGGCAAGCTGGATTGTTTTTTGATCTGACTGCTCACTATTTGTCAAAGACAAAAATTTCTTTTAAAGTTTCCCAGTCTGAAACAATTACTTTAATTAATTTCGAATTGGAGGACCATCTAGTTTCAGTTATAGATGGTATGTGTTTTGCGGAAGTCGAATTTAATGCGAATGAACGCTTCGCTGAATGATGAAAAAACGATGGGATTCCACTGAGACTGGCAAAAAAAATTCGACATTTGGAAATTTTAGAAAAACTCTGTTGTAGCACAAGATTTAAACGATGAGCTAAGCAATGTACAAAAACTGCTAGAGGCGCTTTATCTTTAATTTTCTTTTGCAGTCCATTTAAATGTCTAGACATAATACTTGCTCCATCATAACACTGCCCAACTAATTTATGCTCATAATCGAACTCATCTAAAATTTTATCTAGTAACTGGTATAGTGCATCAGCCGACCTGTCGGCACTTACATCATGAAATCCCAAAAATCGCTCTACTAATAAACCTTCTGAATTAACAAATCTTACAATTAAAGAACACTGCGAATTTTGGCTTATATCTGTTGTTTCATCTACTTGAATAGAGAAAAAATGTGCTTCTTTTAGCATCATACATTTAGGCTCATACATTACAATACATTTAGGCTCATTTTTTACATACTCGTTTATGTAATCCGAAATACAGTCAATTAATTCATTTTGAATAGTTTTTGAATCGCCATTGAAAACATTTTTTATTTTCTCATATTGATTTTGGATTTCCAGAGACTTCTGGCTATGAGAAGAGTTAGTAATTCTTTAAAATTCCCGCGGTTTCCTTGCATCACTGCTTTCATCATGCCTGCGAAATGCGAGTTCTTGTTTACTCAAATAAACAACTGCATCAATCACTGTCCGTAGGAAAAGTCTATTTAAGCGCACGTTTTCGTTAAAATTCATTATTAGTAATCTAGAATTCTCTTTTAACGCATCGACAATTGTATTCTGATTTCTTTCAAAGTTTCTCAACATCAGTTCACTTTTGAGATGTTCAGCGGAATCCCCATGCTTGTGAAGTGATCGCGTTATATTCAAAATGTCTGAAAATCCGTCTTTGCTCCATACAGAATGCTTATTACTAAAGAGTAAGCAAGGCCAACAAAATAACTTTTGTAAAACAGGAGAACTGCACAGCCATTTGTAACTCGTAAACCAGCTATGTTTAAAATGAACAGTGTAAGATTTACCACTCTTCTTCAGGTCCTTCTTCGCATTAATTCCTAATGCCTCCATTGGTCGACCACGAGAAAGAACATCTCTTTTATCGTCATCTTTCCACCGACTAAACGGTGTTTGTAATACATTACAGACTATATCATTAACAGGAAACATAATGGCGAATAAACAGAAAAGAAACTAACTATTATTATCATTAAAATTAACACAAGAAGAAATTCTAGAATTTTCAAAAGACAGCAGTAAAATTCTCATGCGTCAAGATCTCAAAGAAATCACGTGGTTTCATTTTCCTACACAAATTTGTTCTTGGAGATGCACTAGGCCACCACCCACGGGAGATGTATATCTCCCGTGGGTGGTGGCCAGTACCATACAGTACCATAGCAACCCCCCCATTAAGTGCAGTAGAAGAGCCAATTTTTCATTAGCACTTCACAACTCACCCCGTCTCCCGCGAGCCACGTGACTCTAACAATTGACCAATCGTGACACAAGTCTCTGAAACCTTTTCTTTGGCCGCGACAAGGGAAGGGGAGGGGAGGGGAAGGCGATTTGGCTTCACTGCTAGTAAGAACATGATTTAGCACATAGTCTTTTACGGCAATTGGTTTTCCATCAAACTTTTAAGTGTATTCTTACAGAATAAATTCGAAGAAGGATTATTGCTGGCTTACGTTAAACAATTTTTTGTTACTTACAATACTTGGTGAAGAGGCACTTCACCTACTTCACCTGAAAAGCCGCCACTGCAATTTCTACAGTACAACCTACGGATCGCGGCGATTTCGAAAAACGTTATAAAAATACATAGTTCACGGCGAGACCCCGTAATCCATGACGTAGCCGCTACTTTTTTTTTTTTTTTAATGACCAATATTCCGGAAAATCCGAGAATCCGGAATCACCGTAGTCCCGTCCATTCCGGATTTTCGGCTTTGTACTGTATATAGATATAACTTCATGAAAATCATTTTTGTAATTCTAATTATTAGGTTATATTGTATTGTATTCAAATTTAAATTAGTACTTTATGAATATGGAATATGTATTCAATATGTATTCATAATTTTCTTCTTATACCTTACACTATTTTGCTATCAAAATTAGTATTGAATACTACTCACTTTTTAGCTTTCTTTCAAATTTTATTTACAATTACTAAAAGTATACTTTTGTTGTTTCTGTGTATCTTCATCAAAATTATTGTTGTATTTTTAATTATTTTGTTTTATTATACATAACATGTGTGTTCAACATGTGTGTGTGTTCTGTAGATGCAACATGTGTGTTCTGTAGATGCTAATATTGATACTTACATATTATCCCGGTGGTCCACCAAGACGAGTGATTTTTTGCCAATATAAATGCTGGACACATGAAATTATTGATGGTTTGGAATACGATTGCCAACAGTTTGCCAGCACAATTGACGAAAAAAGTCTGGTAAGAATGACTGCTGGGATAATACATAAGTACTTAATGTTATTTCTGATATGTTTAATATGTAAAAATAAAAATAAAATGTAAAGTAAAGCAAAACTTCAACTGCTGTTGGTTCCCTGAGTGGGTTCTTGCAGCAGGAGTTTCTCTAAAAAATGGTTTGCTTCAGGAGCATTAGAAGTCTTAAACCATGTAGGTGGGTTTCTCCTGAGGTTACTATTAAAAAAAATCTGGAGTGACTCCACTCGACTTTCCAAACACTTACAATTAAGATCATTACCAAGCATTTAAATAAATTTTAATCGATGAATACTTCAAACATATATACCAAATTGAACCTCAATCAAATGCGCCATTTAAACACTAGCACACTTTGGTCCTGACTCCAGATTAGCATAAATTGACATGAACAAATAAAATTGCATCATGTTATTATAATCCACATTTGTGAATACACATTTCACTTCAAAAAAACTTTATTATCTATCTCTTGACAAAAACACGCAGTTAAATATTTAGAACACGACAAAAAACTGAATATCTTTTCTGTTGCCATTCCCAGAAGGAAACAGTAATAATAAATAAATAACTATTAACTTTCATCTGAAAGTCCTGTGTGAATTCAAGCCACAATAGGTGAATCATGACTTGTATTGCATTTATGAATGAAAATAAAAATGTGATTATTCAAAGTCAGGATGTAAAAAGGTAACTATTGAAATGGCATAATTGGTGATAGTATATTGCAGGGAATTTCAAGTAAATTGTTTAAATGCTAGATCCATTAATGGTCCCTTGATATTATTTTTTGAATGTTGCATAGTCAACTCCCGCTAATCCGCGACTCTATAACAGGGTTTCTACAAACCTGGAAAGCCAGGGAATATCAGGAAAATGAGTTTTGGTCAGGGAAAGTCAGGGATTTGGGGGAAAAATCAGGGAAATTTGAAGAAATTGAAGAAAGGTCAGGGAAATTCAAGAATATTTGAATTTTGCAGCAAAATCAAGAAAATACTTCCTGTTTGAACCTAATTGTAGAAATTGTTTTATTTTCATTTTCTTATTTAATCTTATAAATAATTTAAAATGTGTCTTTTATTAACATATCTTGTTCAGTTATATTCTTAATTTTATCCTAAATTATTATCAACATGGTTTTTGTTAGAATCCAGTGATGTCAAATAATATTTTTGAGTATATTGATATTATTATTATTATTAGTAGTAGTAAAAAAGGGCAAAATATATAAAAAGTTATTAATTAAAGGATGTAATATTAAAAATAGAAGCGCAAAATTCAGGAAAACACACTAGATAAAATGTTGGGGAAGTGCATGATAGATGTCAGTGAAAAGTAAGGGAAGCAAAGGCTGTGAAATCTGTAGAAACCCTGTAGTACGATTTATGAAAAGCCATCCTAAAAATTTTCATGTGTTTGACGGTCATATTTATATACCAAAATGTAAACTTGTTTGGTTTTGTAATAATGATTCGATGATTTAATAATGTACATAAAATCCAGTTAAGATTTTTAAAAATGAAATTCTAATTACTAAAATATTTTTTTAAGACATGCCCTGCACAGTATCTGAAAGTTATTACTGTGTCAAGAATATTTCACACATTATGCATGAAATTATTGCTTCAAGATGATATATTCTGCAAAATAATATCTAAACAAAAAGGTCTGTATCCATTGGTATGACAGCAAATTATCCATTTTCATATCCATATCTGCAGATATAAAACAAAGTTATTCCTTTTCAGACCTGTATCTGCAGATCTAACTTTTTAATGATCCGGCATACCTCTAATTTAAATCATCGTAAAGAATTAACAATTATCTTTGAAAGTAAAGAAAAAATTGTGTATCTGTTAAAAAAATATTTGTTGTGAAAAAGACTTTTTGCACATTTATTTTCACCTGAAGAACAAATTTGTTTTTCTACAGAAATCTAATTAATTCACATGTGCATTTTATGTGAAATACTAAAATCTTAAAAATAATCTTAATTCCTCATGCTCCGTATTTTTAAAGAAATTAATTTTTGAGCTCAAATTCAAGAACAGCAATTGAACTTGATATTCTGTATCATAGTGTGTAAAAGAATATTCATTTCTAATGTTACCATTTGTGTTTTATGGGGTCTTTTTTACAGAGTTGAGATTCTTCAGACTTTTGTCTGATTTTCAGACAGTTTCAAATAAAAAAAATAAAAAATCAGTTTTTTCAATTTTTCAAAAATTTTCTGAATGTTTTTATTTTTCATTGGTAAAATTGTATATAGGTACGATAAACTTAATATCAGTAGCAATTACAATATTTATTAAATTTGAAATTCATAAGTATTATTGCTCAAACGTTGTTTGCACATTCTTTCAGACTTTTCCCTTTTTTGTCAATCTCATCCCTGCTTTTAGAATCTGGTTCCATTTTTCTCTAGAGACATTATTAAATATTGTGAGCATTTATAATGTAATTTAAAAAAAGAGAAAATAGACTTTGAGTTCTGTTGTTACAGAACTAAGTTTTTTAAACCTGGTGGTAAAAATTTATTTGAATATTTTCAGAAATTTTAAATTTAATAATGCAGCAGAAGACCCAAAATCTGTATAGCTGTGTTTCAGGCCTTGTGCAAATTTTGGGTCGTAATAGGAAAACGGACCCCTATTCCAATTTCCCTCCACCTCCACCCAGAAAATAATAATCATAAAAAGTAAAAACCTGGGGAAATAAATCATATTAACTTATATTACTATTAGAATCATGATATAAAAATACAGAGGAATAATATGATCTTCAAAATTGTGAGATTATGTAAAAGTCATTTAAACTTTTTAAATAAATTGAATACAGGGGTTGATCCAGGAATTTTTCCAGGGTCTCATTTTTGGGAAAACTGCTTATTTTTGTGAATTTCAGCACTTAATTTAGTGAATTTCATCACTTATTTTTGTGAATTTTCATACTAATTTTTAATAAAAGTAACGTTTTTTATAAAATAATTGACAAAACATTAAAAAGTAGGGTAAAATGCCAATAAATAGCCATTTTAATCGATTGTGTTTTTGTGAAGGGGTCATTTTAATCGATTATATTTTTGTGGATGGGCCATTTTAATTAATTGTATTTTTGTGAAGGGGATGTTTTAACCAGTTGTAATTTTGTGTAGGGGTTGCAAAAGGACCCAATTTTCGTCTGCATCGACCCCTGGAGTAGTAGTTAAAGACTTTAGAATGTTCTAATTATAGTTTTTTCTTTGTCCTGTTATTATTTCCTTTCTGTAATACAGCTTTGTTGCTCTACAAATATGAGATATTTCTCTCTCAGTGCTAAGTGCTAAAGCTTCATTAAATGTTATTTTATCAATCTTTTGATCATCCTCAGAGTTGTTACTGTGCTAGAGTCTGTATTTTGTGACTGTAATTCACTGTCAGTTATGCCACTGTTAGTCAGCTAAAGGGTTGTCAGTATTACCACCAGAGTTTCTCAGATTCTAAAATATCATTTTTGTCAAGCAGGACTTGCTTATTCAGTTTTACTCTATGGTTATACTGCAGTTTTCTGAGCTTACAGCTGACAGGGCAGACTTCATTGTTTACTTTGAACAAACAGTGCAGATTTTGGGTCTTCTCCTAATATAAGCATTGTTGCTAACAGTGTTCACATTTCATTTGAAAAAGGGCTCTTTTCTGATGAGTAAAAAAGACAATTTTCTCAATAAGCCCACTGAGTTCTTTTTCTTTCTAGTTAATGTTCTTTTAAAAGGACACTTGTGTTACTTCCAACTAGGTATTTCTTGAATTGTTTATTATGCATAAAATTACCAAGTAAACAATTTAGTTCAAAATATATTTCATCAAACTATATATTATTACAAATAACATTACAATTTGAGAAATAAATGCTTGAAAAGGGGGAAAGGTTTACTTCTTTATAAAGGTCATTGATACTCAAAAAAGCCAGGCAGGGGCGGGCAGTGCCCTTACACAAAACCTGAACACTGGTTAGTGACGTAAAAAGTTCAGTCTTCAGTATTACATGAAATTTTCCACTAGGCCATAATAATAATAATAATAATCAATTAATTAAAATAATAATAATAATATTGACAGATGAATAGACTAGGTTCTCAAAATAACACTGTAACAACACCAACCGCAAAAAATAACGTTAAGTATGGTAATACCATTTGCTTTTGTAATTTTTCAGACTTGCCGTATTTACTTACTTTCTTATGAAACAAGTTTTATAAAAGAAGACATATCTGCAATTATGCTTTATTTTAGTTAATCTTTTACTTAAAAAAGAAAAAAAGTATTGCCTAGAACATCTAGTGTATGAAAAGAGTATACAGTAGAAACCGCGTAAGTGCACATCGACGTGGCAAAAAAATTATGTGTACTTAAGCAGTTTGTGCACTCATGCGAGCTTTCTTAAATTAACATATGTAAAGCAATTTCTCATTGAAAATCTGTGTATTTGATATTAAATAGTATAAGTAGATATATATATACAAAATATATATATATCTGTATTTGCTTTTCATTGTTAATTTTATAATTACTGCCTAATGTATAATAATTATGAATAAAAGTAATTACATAGCAATGTTTATTACGCATAACTACGTAGAAAACAGAGGTACCTGATGCTTAGTATGCATAGCTACTAAGCTTAACTACCTAAAAACTTTTAATGTAGAAAATGAAGATTTTTAAGTTTTATTATTACAAAAATATAGATCAATTAAATAGAATAATGGTAATTTATTAAATATTCAAACATACTCATGTAAACATTATTACATAATCAGTTGAAGAAGTTCATCAATTTTTTCTGTACAAGATTTCTTGAAGTATGCTCAGAACTCAGAAGTATGCTCACTGTCACCAACAGTTAATGCAATTAATGTTTTTCATATCAAAGTTATTCAAGGAACAGAAATCACTCAAAACCATTAAAGTTGACATCACTTCATTACTACTGAGTGTTATTTCAAGATTTCTCAGATAAACTGCAATATCCTTCTTTTCGAATTGTTTTTGAATGTATGTGCACTTATGCGGTCAAAATTCCATTATAAAAACAATTTTTTAAATGTGAAAAATGTGCACTGTAGTGGTTTATATACTTATGAGGTGTGTACTTATGCGGGTTAACAAAACATCAGATGCATAGGGGAAAAATTTGAGGTTTTTATATCTTGTGCACTTAAGAGGTTTATGCACTTAAGAGATATGCACATATACAGTTTCGACTGTATATATGGACTGTATAAAAAGTCCAAGTGTATGATACTTGTTGAAAAAGCTGTATCAATATAATTATGTTGTGGCTTTCATTAAATCGAATGTTTATTAATTTTAAATTATGAAAGAAATTTCAAAGTTAAATTTGTAATGTTTTAAAAATATAGAGTAACTTTAAAATAATTAAAATCTTTCTGAAATAACACCATAAATGTTACTTGTCAGGACTTAAAAAAAAATTTTCAGTCAAAACAGCTGTTATCATGAAAAGTAACTTTTATGGTGTTATTTTACAATTCTTAATTATTTTGTATTTATTTATTTATTATTATTGTTGTGTGTTTTTTATTATAGAGTAACTTAGTTTTTTATTAGTTATGTGTAAAAGGACACATTATTAAGTTAAAACTTTTCTTTTCTTATCTAATGGCTGCATCTAGGTTGTTTGCCAGCAAGTTATTGACACTCTGATTCGCTTATTAAAGAAGCCTGCTGTTTGTTTTGGCGCTGGATGTACTGAAATTCACACAAGTAAACTTGTTGAACAGAAGGTAATATTTACAGAAATTTGTTGCATTGCATGAATGTAATTCAAGCATTTTCTGTACTTTCTTTCTCAAGACTGCTTTTGCAAAACATTCAAAATTTCCCTCTATAAATACTTGAATTGCACACCGAATTAGCAGCCTACATATTAATCCCATATCCAGATTTTTTTCAACGCTACTATTAGTTGTACTATGTTTTATTTTAAAATGGTAAAGTGATTTTCATGGTACTTAATATTAGGAAGGATAGAAATTAGAATATTTTTCACATGTCTGTTTATGTGATTAGGAAAAATTATAAAACAAAAGAAATAGATGTGCGATATGTATTGATTTTTGTTAAGAGCTGTGTTAAAAAATGTAAATACCTGTTATAAAAATATAAAGATATCAAATTGTATGTCACATATTGGTAAAATTAGATAATACATATTGTGAAACCAAGTAAGGAAAGTCTACAAAAGAAAAATGTAAATAAACATTACTGATCTGGCTAACCAACAAATTGAGTTTTGTACTTGTCCATTATATGTTATAGTGGTCCCGAGCTAGCAGATCACTGTTCATTTTGAGACTTGTTAATAGTGTTTTATGTACCTTATGATTGAAGTTTCTTATTTTCTTTTGCCTTTATGCTGCCAAATTTTTAATTTCTCAAAAACATTTTAGTCTTAGTCATCTTACTGTTTTAATAAACCTTAGTACCCAGGAGACTAAAAAGTATCCTATGGCAACTAGCTTTCTTCTTCATTAATAAAATTCAATACATATGTTCTTCCTAAATGTTTTACAGCTTTTGTCAATCCCCAGTAATCTTTAAATGTATCAATAGATGTACATTCCCCTATCGCAAGGATTCTGTTGTTATCAGGTTTTAGTACTTGAAATTGGTTTAAAAAAAAAAAAAAAAATCGTTAAAACTCCTCCAGTTTTCAGCTACACAAAAATCATTACCTGCATGTTTTTACTCTTGTCTTTGTGGAAACCTTTTGGAAAAAAATATATATTTGAAATTTGAGGCCTCAAAATACAAAGTTTTTTTTTTCTTTGAAAGTTTACCATAATATTTTGTATCACTGGAAAGATAATTTAATTAAGGTATTGATGGAATAGTTTCCATGGAGAAATTTTTATTATGACATAATATACAAAAATGAAAAGTTAAACACATAGAAAAATATGAGATATACAAAAAATCTAACAATGTTATTTAACATTTAGTTGGGTAAACTTATGCCTTAATTACTGCCTTACTATACCTTTGCATAGAGTAAACTTGTGGTATTTTAGTTTGTCAAAAAGCTATTATCAGCTGTCTGATGTAAAACCAGGATTCAGTTGATTTTTATAGCAGTATTAATTGGTTTTTATAGCTGGGTTGTTTCTCACTCTCTAGTTTATTTAGTCGCCTGCATAGATTTTCAATTAGGTTAAGATCTGGGTTATTTCCAGGCAGTTCCAATAGTTTATCTTGTAAGCAGTAACTACACGGCATGGAGCTAAATCTTGTTGAAATATAAATGCTTGATTGTCTTGGAAAATATTATGTTTGGAAGTCTTCAGACTGGGCTCAAGTATTTCCTTTATGTATTTTTGGGCATTTATATTTCCTTTTATCACTAAAATTTTCCCCCTCACTTTTTGATGGCGTGCAAATGCATATCATGACACTAACTGGGGTTTCACTGTAATTGTACATGCATATCTTTGCCAACTTTTCGTCTTGCGTATTTTTGGCCTTTACTGCCAACATGAAAAGTTTGGTTTCATCAGTCCAAATAGCATTGTCCAATTAACAGGTTTAGACCAGTTTAATCTTTTTAACCTTTGTTTGAGCGATAACAATGTCCTTTTTCATGGAATTCCAGCTATCAGATCAAAATCTTTCAGCCTGCATTGAACAGTCCTTGTGTTAACCTTTACATTACACTGAGACACTTCTTGTATATTCCCATATGATTTTCTTTTATCTAGTAAGCTTAATCTTTTAACTCTTCTATCATCAGTTAATGCTGTGCATCTGTTCCTGCTTTTAAGTTTGCATGGAGTTTTCTTTTGTAGTGACTGAGTTTCCTTATACCTCTTCAAATTCAGAAATTACACCTTTGGTCAAGTTTCCACAGGCATGAAAGAGTTCCGCTTTTAAGCGGAAATCCGCTTTTTTCAATGTCTTTGAGGCTGTTTCTGAGATCGATACAAAACCGTCGAGAAATCTCGACCGAAAAATGTGGAGGGGGGAGCGGAACGAACGAACGCCACTTTTTCTCCTTCACAGTAAACATCGTATCTATCACCCTAAATTATTGGTGCAGCGGAATGGAGAAAGGCGTAACTTGGGCCAATCGGCCGAATGACGATCGCGCAGGTTGAAAGTAGGTCACGCCTTACTGTTGAAATCGCACGGGGAAATTGCCGAACTTGAATTACGTGATGACTGATAACGGCTGTTATGTGAACAACTTCTACTGCTACTTTTATTTGTCGTGTGTTTGGAATTGTACTGCATGCTCTGAGACGCATGTGGGAAATTGCGTTCTTCGTTCATCAGTTTGTGAAGATGATCTTTTGTTAGTTAACCAAGATAACATTATAAATATGGATATTAATTTAAACATTGAGCATAAAGCTTGCTCAGTAGATGCGAGCGAAAAAAATAAATTTAAATTCGAGTGGTTGAATAAATCAATTAAAGGCAAAAGTTATGGATCATGAAGAAGAAATAGAAATAAAAGTAGGGGATATATATATGTGCGATATAGATTTAGTAATAATTAGAGGCTATTTTATGAGAATTTAATGACATTACGTTTTACAACTCAAAGTAAAAGTTTAGCAGTTAATGTTTCGTAGATGTATTAAATTAGTAACGTGTCTTCTGACCTTGAATTACAAGCCAAGAGCAAGCTGTGTTTAGTTTATTGTTTTGCATCAAAATTTGAAGTATTAGGTTGAATTAAAGTGTGCTTGGAGTTTAGCAAGAATATAATCTTACGTAATTATTATTGGGGGGGGGGGGGGGTCGGGATTGATTTTTATCCCTCTCGACACTGGTTTAGGAATGTTCTGATTTTATGTTCAGAAAAAATGGTCACTTTAATAATAATAATAAATAAATGAATAAAATCAAAACTGCAATAATGAAAAAAAAAAGAGAAAGTTTTTGAAAACATTTTGATTTCAACACTTTTTAATGTATTTTTATCATGTATAGAAAATGAGGGGAAAATTTTGTACTATCGTTTTTTAAGAATGGAGTGATATATTACTGGAAGAAATTACTGTACAAAAAAAGTTGTTTTTCAATCTGTAAGAATTTGGTTACCTTTTTTTCCACCATAAATTGACCCTTCTTATAAGAATATAGTGTACTGGCTGGTAAGAAAATGTATACATGCATATATATATATATACATACATATGTATTATATATGTATATAATTTTTTTTTTTTTTTCACGTTAAATTTTGTATTCGGGTAGAGTTCAGTTTTTTTGATCAGCTTGCACTTTCATGCCTGAGTTTCCACCAATTTTCTTTCTAATTTCTTCATAACTCTATCCTTAAATGTGATCATGTTATAATACTTATTTATTTAACATCGCTTTCTGAGTGACCAGTTTGTGCCATTTCTATAATTTTATTATTACAATAAAAAACAACTAATTTATTAATAATCATGTAACACACTTGTCCTATTTTTAATTCCAATAAGTGATATGAGGAATTAAATTATAGTGTAATCTGATTGGTTTATTTTGCAAATGAGTTGAGATGAGAGAAAGTGATACCTAAGTGGATTACTAAAAACCCAATCTCATTGACTGCATTCAAATGAAGGTTGTGCTTCTTTGCCTCTGTTATTTCATTGTAACATTGATAAAATGCAGATAATGAAACAAACTTTATTGCAGTTAAATTATCTTTTCAATGATACATAATTTTGTGACAATATTCCAAACAATCCTATAGATATGACCCCTCAAACATCAAAATTATGTTTTTCCCAAAAGGTTTTCACAATTTTGGTCACCACTCTAACATGGATGAGAGCTTTCCATAGAATTCTTCAATTTTGATTATTTTACAATTTTGTGATCTGAAATATTTCGATAGCACATCTCCCTACAGACTGAGGATTTTTTGTACTTTTCGTGATTTTTCTTCCTTTCTTTTTTTTTTTCTTAAAAAAAAAAAAAAAAAAAAAAAAAAAAAAAAAAGGAAGAAATATATTTTATGATTTTTTAAAATTATAAACTACAAACTTTCCTTAGTCATAAAAAAGGAGCTATTTAAATGTACTTGGTATTTAATGAGAAACTATTGGGGAAAAAAAAAATGTTTTAAGTTAAAAAAAAAAAAAAAGTCCCACATTAGAAAAATCCTTTTTTTAAATTCTACAGACTTACCCAATAAAAATTAACATAAATGTTGCTCAAATACCTGAAAATAAGTTTGATTTGTTTATAGACATAGTCAAACTTGCTTTTACATGGTACATTTATTACAGAGCTGAATTCTGAAAAAGTAACAGTAACTCTAAATTGTTTCATGTACTAAATTCTGTTTGGTGCTGCTATTTATAGACATGTTTTTTAACTAAAAGATTCATAGAAAATATTTTAAAAGACATGGCCATTACTTTTATAGCTTAGAAAGTTAAAGTTGACCCTGAGAGATTCTTGGGCATAAATAGCAAAGTGCTAAAATTTTAGGCTGAAAAAATGTCTTTGAGTATGCTCCAGCATCCCAATATTTTCCCACCTGTCTTTAAAACAAGTATTTTTCCTTTAGTATTTTTTATTTCAAATACCTAGCATGTTCATCCCCCCCCCCCCTTGTCTATAACTTATACTATAATAGTCTGTCTTATGTTTTACAGAACTGTTGTTTTTTCTTCCCTAATGCTTTTATAATTATTTATAAATTAAGTGTTTAGTATGATTTTTGAAAAATAGAAGTTACTAAATTTTAAATTTGTGTTCTTTAGAAATACTATTTGTTGTAGTTTTACAGTAACTGTAATTTATTTATTAATTTTTTAAATATTGTACATAATGTGTTGTCCCAAAATTTACTTGGTACAATATTTTCTTATATATCCCAAATTTCTCTTATGTGATTTAATATTTTTTCAATTTTGCACTCTCATCCATGACATAGCTGCATAGCTAACTCAGACTCTAGTAATATAGTTATAGCTCATTGCATATGATATGGATGTGGAAGACTAATGATTTATGGATGCAATAGCAGGGGGGGGGGGAAGCATTATCTATCCACTTTTTTGTAACTATACAAAATGTAAAATCTTTTAAAACTGTCATGTTGTTGATGTACAATTATAAAATCAATGTAAGCAGAGCAAAAGATCATTGAAATTGGAGAAAATTTTAAAAAGTCATGTGTCCTATTATGTATTATGCATAAGTCATTTATAAGTTTCAAATAATTTGTATAGAAAAATATTTTAGTAAATGTTTTATTGCAAGTTGGTTTTGTTATTGATATAGATAATTAAAGTATTTATTTATAGGAAACAAAGTAATTTAGTGAAATCTTAGTATAACAAATTTCAAGGCACCAAAGATCAAATTTGTTATATTAATAAAAGTGTTAAAGTGAATTTGTACTAATATAAATTTATTTTAATAGAAATATTTTATTTGCTAATCTGAAGCGTTCATTATAGTAAAGTTTGTTATAAAGAGATTTTACTGCAGTATGTGTTTTCTTTTTATAATCATGCCTCCATTTTGAATCCTTGAAAAAATATTAAGTATTTAAAAACTCCTTGATTTTTTTCCCTTTGAGATCTGTATGAACCCTACTTGCACTAAATTTTCTACAGTTTAAATTAACTAAAGTTCAGTTATTTATTTACCAATGTATGTGTGCATTATTATTAATGTTATTATTATTATTATTGCAATTGTATGTTTTATTTTTGAAATATAAAGAACAGTCAGATGAAAGCTTGACTGATAGAAAAAAGTAAATGAACTACAGTGATTCTCACCTATACAACTTTCGAGGGACCGTAGAAAAAAGTTGTATAAGATGACGGCCTCTCACTTATACAAGTTTTAAAATATATGTGCATTGGATTTTTTTACCTATATTAAAGTAAGTTTCGAATACTGAGAACATTTTTTAACCAAATTTGTAAAATACATTGAAAAATGAAACATAAAATATTTAAAAATTTCACAGTGTACATAGTTTACTTATCACCATGTTTATTTTAAAGATTTCCAGATTAGATATTTTCAAAAAATGAAGTGGTATTAGTCTGTCTCTAGTTGACAAAAAGAGAAAATGTTTCCAAGTCTTTTAAAGCTTCTAAGTTTCTTTTGGGAATAATCATTTTAATTAAATATACACTCTCATTACACAACTCTTTCTTAAGAGTTTTTTTAAAAATAAGAAAATCAGGGAGAGATCTGGACTGTATAAGTACTTTACAGTGAAACACTTCAACAGAGTCAACAAAGTCTTTAGTTAAAATAGCCTTGTATATACATCGGCTGGCATTATTGTGCTCAGAATTATGACTATCCATCAATATTTTTGTGTTTTTGGACTTGATGATACGCTTCAAATTTTACAAAGAGTGCATGTACCTCTTTGTGTTACTGTTGTGGGAACTGTCAAAAAATGCATGGCACATCACTGCTCTTTCCCTGCCTACATAACAATGTTGGACACCAAGGCTCAAAATAGGATTTTGAAGCTTGTGGCAAAAAGTGCTGTGAGCTTTTATAAGTTGGCAGGAAAAACTATTTAGCTCACTGCATTTTTTTCATTTAATTTTAAGAAGATTGAATTAATAATGCAATTAAAAGAACCAAAAAAATTCTTTACTTTTCTTTTAAATATTCTGCAGTCCCATAAACTTTAAAATACATCTGAGATGAAAACACTCTTGTACAGTTTTAAATACTCGCTGCTAAACTTGCCACTAGAAGTGTTAATCCTCGGGGCTATTTGGGCTAATCTCAGCATTTGTCATGGTTGCCACAACTTATTTTGAGCACTGGGACTCACACATAACTTGTTGATATTACTTGAAGCATATCTGATAGACAAAGGATGTAGCAGTGAATGTTTCGATCGTTCTTTCTGATTCCCAGTAGAGGAAATTTTTATACAAACACTTGCCTGTGTTTTCGACTTGCGTTCCAGTCTGGTTATCTAGTAGTCCTGTTTTCATTTGACTGCCCCTTAAAGATTTGTTTTTTTAAGGGTTGAATGTACGGTTGACTGTATTATGACTGATAATCACAGTTGATAATACAGTCAATTGTGGATATAGTGAATGCATTTCTTTAGTCCCAATTCACATACGTTAAAAATGTTCATAGCATTTTTTGGTTTTAGTGAACCATGACTTTGGTTATAGTGAACTTAAAAAAGTCTTGACTGCAGAAGTGACGCTATTCAATTCCTATGAAGAGTGTCTCTTTTTAGTTCGAGTAGAGAAAAAGAGATTATATCGAGCACCTGTTCTAAAATACAGGTAAATTGCCATTGATTGGTTAACATACTTGTTCTAAACAAGGGACGGGAAGGGGGGGTCATAATTTTTGTTGTTGTTGTAATACATTCTGATCTTTGAAAGCATTCACTAACAAAAGCGAAAATTTCACTCTTGACCTTGGATGATTTCATTCCCAATGCCATGTATGAGCGTGAAAGCAAAAACAGCTTTAGAATGAATGGAATGTACATTATTTCCATAAATGGCATTAATCATGTTTGCTTAATAAATATTTCTATAACCATAAATGTGATGAATTATGTTTTATTTACTACATTCAGTATTTGTATCAAATACTATTTTCTAGTTTTGTATTAAGTTTTATTGTATGACCAGGGAAACATCGGATATAGCAAGCAAAATTTGCTGGTCCCCATAGGTTCACCGTAACCAGAGTTGACTTTATTTCACGGTTTCTACAGACCTGGAAAGTCAGGAAAATGAGTTTTGGTTAGGGAAAGTCAGGGATTTGGTAAAAAAGTCAGGGAAAAAAGCAGAAATTGAAGAAAGGTCAGGGAAATGCAAGAAAAATTGAATTTTGAGGCAAAATCAAGAAAATATTTTCTATTTGAACCTAAGTATAGAAATTGTTTTATTTTCATTTTCTCATTTAACCTTATAAATAATTTTAAAATGTGTTTTTTATTATGAGCATATCTTTTGCAGTTGAAATATGCTTAATTTTATCCTAAATTATTTTCAAATATGGTTTTTGTTGGAATCCAGTGATGTCAAATAAGATTCTTGTACATATTAATTTTATTATTATTATTATTTGTTAAAAAAAGGGGCAAAATGTATAAAAAGTTAGTAATTAAAGGATGTAATGTTAAAAATAGAAGTGCAAAATTCGGGAAAGCACGCTAGATAAAGTCAGGGAAGAGCGTGATAGATGTCAGGGAAGCAAAAGCTGTGAAATCTGTAGAAACCCTGTATTAAGTTTTATTGTTCGACCAGAGGAAACATCAGATATAGCAAGCAAAATTTGCTGGTCCCCAGAGGTTCACTGTAACCAGAGTTCACTGTATTTATTCTTATCTCTCTTTCTTGATAGTATTTTTTTTTGTGCATAATATTTATTTATTGTTCTTTCACAGGTTATTGAAACTTTAGATGCCATACAACAAGAAGTTGGATGTACTGCTTTTCAAGCTCTTGAGGCTCTCCATATTTTCCTGCAGAGCATTGCTGATTTGGCCATTTCATTCCATCAAGGCTCCTATTTGAATTGTACTACAGAAGCTGTTCATGGACATTTATGGAAACTTAGCGATGGAGGCAATTTCCCACTAGAAAGTGATAAATGTTTTTGTGGACAATTTTCAGCTGTTGGTGTTGAGGTTTCGTCATGGGAAATTTTTACAAAATCTGTTAACAGAATTATGAATAAATCAAAATTTTGTCCACGGAAAATTAATGAGAAAATTGACAAATCAGTAATTTTAGATGAGTTGAGTTCGAAAATTAATGCTTATTCAGTGGCTTTTCAAACAGCTGCGTTGCTTCTGAGAGTCGCTGTTTGTATTTCTAGTTAGCTCAGGATTTGTTTGTTTTAGAGCATTTATAGAAAGTTCCATAGCTGCATGAGTTAACTGTACAATGTATGGATTTTTTAATACTTTGAAATTATGTAAGGTTGTCAATGTATGTTTTTTACTAAGAAATAAGTTAATTTAACAGAACCACTAAATATAATATCATTGTTGTCAAACCAATATCTGCTATGGGCAAATAGTATAACGTTGGGATATTGAATAAAAACATTCTCTTGTAAAGTTTATATGAAGTGTAATTCTTAGTACCATATAATGATTGGGGGGGGGGATATAAAATATTTTCAAAGCATAAGTAAACAAAATTTCCTTGCAAAGTAAAAAATCTGAAAACTTATGCCAACTTTTCCTGTAAAAATACAAGTTTCATTTGATTATTCTAAATTTAAAAAAAACTCAGAAAAAATTTCCCACAACATATATTTTTATTTTTGATAAATAAAATAGAAAGAAAGCATATTAAAAATTTATTTTTACTGTGCTTTTGTTTTCGTGAAAAGACTGTCAGTCTTTTCATATGAAAATTTAGTTAGTAAACTAGTCGTAATATTCAAAATGTCGAAATCTCCAAAAAGTGCACATAGCAGATATTGGTTTGACAGTGACAATATATTGTTTTAAATCATGTGCCTGATTGTTTTTTATATCAAAATAGAATTTCTTTTAACTGTTAATAAAACTACAAGAGTTCATTTATCATTATTTAGAAAAAATCTTAGTAATTAATAATATAAAATGAGTTAATCATTGCTGATTTTATAATATGTGTGTATTTAAGATACTGAAATGATTTTAAAGCAATGAATTTTACTGTTTAAGCGTGGGAAATGCTGTTAGCTATGAAATTTAAAGTACTTTCATTTTGTGCATGTACTCTATCACACATTTACTCATAAAAAAGTATTTTATATACGTATGCACATTGATCATTACTTAGACAATTGTAAGAAATTGATCTTTTAACATTAGATAAGAAACGCATTGCTATTATAAATATGTATTACATTTGAAAATAATAGAGAGGGGTGCAGAAAATGTTTTTACTTCCAACATTTCTCCTAATCCATATGAAAATTCCCTTAAAATTTTACTATATGTTATAAACTTGCATGAATTCTGTATTATCATAGATATAAAGAGATTTCCAATGAACAAGTTTCATTTTTAAAATCCTATAACTGAAATGACAGCCCGCACAGCTGCTGTAGTAATATGCATACTGTGCATGCACTATGTACACTTCTATGGTCCATGTTTACAAAATAGCAATTGGTCCAAACTAACTGAAAGCAAACACCTGATCAGTGAAAAATTTGAAAAAAATTGCTTTAAAAATGGGAAAAACTTAATTTGTAATCATTGAATTCAGAGAATTTTGTAATTCATTGTTAAAATTGAAGTATATTTTTTTTGCTAATTCCCCCCCCCCCCCCCTGATTCTAGATCGCCAGATTGGACATATTCTGCTTTCCTGATGAAATGTTTAGATATAATTACTTACTCTTAGAATTTTAACTCCTTCAAAAGTTCAGTTTAAAACTTATTGTATTATTATTTGATAATTTTAACAATCCTTGTTTTCTTCATTCATCATATAAAAAATACTCAAGAATGTTTGTAGTATTAAAATTCTGAATTTTAAAGGCAAAGTATATTTGGAATTCTCACTTATTAAATTTTACTTCATGAGTTTTCCTGATTTTTTAATTTTTTTTTTAAATTTGAAATAAATTGTAATTGAATCAAAAGGTTTGATTTCAGGGTTTTACTGTGATACAACCTTGATTTATCTGGAGTGAAATTTTTCCTAAAGTACCCCAAAACTCGAAGATTTTTTCGGACACTTTCCCTAGTATATGAAAAAATATTCTTTTTGAATATTTCTTATATACTTTATTAAAATAGTTGAAATTTATGTAAAAAGTATAACTTTCTGGTATACATTTGGTGTAGACTGATTTATATTGTTTTAGGAAAATTTTGCATATTATTCATTCAATTTCTCCCTGCACGAACATGCAAAAAATGTTCATTATTTTTTATTTGAGGCTGTTTTAACCCCTACTTGAGTTTAACTCCTTCTTTACAGGATTTGATCTGCCCTTATAAAAAGATTACTTTCAGAATTGTGCCAATTTATTGTTGATGTATATAATTTCGATATATCATTATGAAAAGAAGTAACTTAAAGTTAAATTTGAAATAAAGTGATAATATAGATTCTCTTCCCCCCCCCCCCCCAAAAAAAAAAAAGTCTTTTCACCTTTTTGTATGTTTTAAGATTTGTAATTGATTTTTAATCTTGTTATAACCAGACACAAAAAACAGTTTTATTGTATTATGCTTTTTTTTCTTTTTCTTTTTTCAAGACTTTCAGAATTTAGAAGCAAGTATCCTTGAGAACCTGTTACAGTCTAAACTGGTCAATGTGTGAAGGCAAGCACAGGGTGGTGATTGTGAACCGAAATTATATTTTGCTAGGTTCCATTGTATTTAACATTAAGAAACTAATTATTTTAATTAAGTATCTGAAATTTGCTTCCCACATGGATCAATGGCATCTAATGTAAATAGATTTTTCCATCAGTCGATAAAGAACAAGTAATATCAGAAGCTGTTGTTATATCCTTAACATGGTATTATGCTTTAAATATCTAAAAGTGAAACGGAATATTTTAAAGATACTTTTTTAGTTGAACTTATTTTACAAGAAACTTGGCCATAGTGTAGAGAAAAAAATAATTGAAAGCTAGAGTTCTTGCCTAAAAAATAAAAAATAATTAAATAAATAATTTCAGTCATGTATCTGTTGTAAACTCAAGTTAAATATTAATTAAATTGCATGGAATATACACACATACAATAAAGAATGTTTAATGCAAAGTTGAAGGAACCAAAATATTTTTTCGTGTTGAAAAAATTTTTACTTAAACAATGCACATAAATAAAAAGTCATAATTTTTTATCTCGTAAAATTTCATTAAATTGTCAATGACTGTATGATAATTTTTTAAATCCATTTTTCCATTGTCATGTTAATTGAAAAAGACGTTTTATTTTATGCTGAGCAATTTTTATTTTGTGTTGAATAGAAAATAATGTATAAAGTAACATAGTATTTTGCCTGAACCATAATGTATTATTTCATGTTAAGCATTTTTGTGTTAAACATTTTTCATTGGATATATAGGGTAAAGGTTTTAGTTTATAAATTGTGTTTTGCTTTATGAAATGCTTTAAAATTTTATCTTTGTGCTGCTATAATGTTATCTTTATTCGGGATTGTCATTATTCTTGAAAATTATAAATCAGTTTAAGCGAATCAAATGTTATATTATGTTGTTTAAAATAATAGTTAGAAACTTTCAGTTTTAAAATTATTAGGTTCTAGTAAAGCAGGTTTTAAAATATCCTGTTAGTTACTATGTTCTTAATGTGCCATGTGTACATTTTATCCCTTTTCAGAGCACTTTGTATGGAATCAGCTTATGGACTTTCATATTATTGCCATGCAAACTCATGAAATCAAATTATGATCTTCTGACAAACTGTTTTCATGAAATGTTCATTATGACTTTAAAATATGTGAACACATAAACAAAAAATTATGAAATTTTAATACTCAAATGTTAGTTGCTTTCTATTTGTACTAAATTTTGCTTAATTAGCATTATTAATTATATAATTTAGTATTGCATTTCCCCTCAGGTCATGAAGTTTTCTCTTTCTGTTGGAGGGGTGACATTTTTACTGTAGCTAGTGGAATTTGCTTTAATACATGGCGATGTTTCATGGGGGTAGGGGTAGAAAAGTTGATGCTGGGATGAGATTGAAAAATTATGAGAAAGAGGACTCTATACAAAATTTATCACATAACACTTGTGAAAATCATAAAACATTGAAAAATGATCACAAAAGTCGTGGATTTACAACATAAACAAAAAATGGAAATTTTTTGAAAGGAGAAAAAAGAAGCACATCTGCGAGTTTTTTTATTTTTTCGTATATCATTTTATTACATAAAATTTATGTTTATAAAAGCATCTCATGTGAATGGGAATAATTTCCCGAGGTATGTAAAAATTAGAATGTGGCTGTTCTATCTTGTGGAAAGTCATTGCCCTCCCACAACTGTGTTTAGAACTGAAATTTCAAGACACAATTTTTCTGTACATTTATTTCACTTTACTTAAAAAGATTGGGGAAAAAAAAAAAAACTGCAAAATATATATCTAGCACGCAAAACTTTTCATTGCAAGACATTCACATAATTAATGTCAATATGTTAGTCTTAACAGAATTTCAATATTAATACTTCAGTTTACCAAATAGTTTCATGAGTAAACATTTATTTTGGAAAAGTTTTTTTTTTTTTTAAATACATACACAACTTAATTAAAATTTTTCTTTTAGCCTCATTCACCATTCTCCATTTTTTCTACTCAACTTAAGAAGTTTTATGTTTGTGTTTATTTAATAGTTTTCTGGATGCTTGAGTAATGTAAGAATTTAAAAAAATGTTAAGAATGTGTTGTTTTAGCTTTTTCAGTCATTAAATTATGTTCTGTGTATGTGTAAATTTGGTAAATGTAAAGATTTTCTGTTGTCTCAGGATGTTTCATTGTAATAAATTCTATTTCATGTAACTGTTTTTTATTTTTTTAAATAAATAACAGTATTGTTATTTAATTAAAAGACACACTGTTTCAGTTTAAATGAATTTGTTGTCTATCTTTTATTATTTTATTTCAATAGCATTTGACATTTTGTAAAATATTTGATGTGTACATGATATTGAATTACTTAGAATATATTATACTTTGTCTTAAGACACTAGCAATGTAGGCATAGGGGTTAATGGGAGAGTGAGGTGACCCCTTTAACTTTGTTCAGAAAACTGTAAATTCTGAAACATTTCTTCAAAAATAATGGAAACTTAACTATTTTTATTCTTAAATATGTCATGGTCCTCTTTTCTTGCAAGTGTGATACAAAACTATTTAATCATAATTTGTCTAAGGATTCAGCAATTATTGATTTTATTCCCTATTTATTTATTATTATTTTATTGATTTAAATTGCCAGGTGATGAAATTTTAAAAATGCAAAATTAAATTTTTACATAGCTCCCAAACAAAAAGTTATTAGTCAGTAAAATATGCCCCATGTATTAATTAGGTTATGTACAAAATTTCAGCATTTTGTCATAAAAAGAATCATACATATATTTAACAAAGTTCATAAGCGCTATATAGTACCAATTATAGCAAAAGTATTATTTATTAATGCAATCTTCCAATGTGATTTTTTTCTCTTTGAGAGCCATTGAGAAGTGATTTAAATCAAGATATGTTTATTTTCATATCTCTGAGCTTTTTTATAATAAAAGGCTGAAATTTTGTACAGCACCTGATTAATATGTGGGGCACATATTACTAATTGTTACATTGTTTGGACAGTGGGCATGTGAAATTTTAAATTTTGCACTTATTTTGATTTAATCTCTGGAAGCATTTAATCTAATCAGTACATAAAATTCTTTCTTTTTTTTTACGTAGCTTTGTAGTTTATTGTATATGTCTATGGTCAGTATTGAAGGAATAAAAGATTAGGTCAGTGCTTTAAGGACACCATGTATGAGGTAATATTTGTAGATTTATTATGATTAAATGAAGTAAGCACAATACTAGCTGAAGTACCTGTTCTTCGCACGGAATGGATATTGTTAAACCAACTAATACAAATGGAAAATAGATAAATTATACTAAACATATTCTGGTTATAGATTTAATTGCCTTCAAAAACTGTTTTATAATATCCGTTAGGCATATTCTAACTGTACTTGATTTTTTAAAATAATGTTTGGAATGTGTACCATGATCTGCTAGTGTGCTGTATTTGTTTTCCTTGTTCCATAAAATACTTCTTCAAAATTGAGTCTACATTAAAATCGTCTACTAAAACTTTTTTGTTATCCTCGCCAGGAATATTCTTACTATACTCCATTTTTATTTACTCGAATATAGACACCAATACTCCAATTAAATAATCAGTAGGGCTTGCAATTTCTCGACAAATATGGACGATATCGCCAACTGGGTCCAGTTTTGGGGACTTATTTTTTATGCTAAACTTGGCAATAAATCACTAAAAATGAAAATCCTTGGCTAGTTCTCACATTTAATCTGGCAACCCTTTAAGAGTGATTTGCCCTTTTACCCGGTAGACAAAAATCTTTGAAATTAACAGCACCCAAGAGCTAAAAAACTACATGAAAAACACCTTTTTTTGTAAACTACCCTCTATTAAGATTGATTTTTAAAAAACCTTGAAAATTTTTTTTTATGAATTAGTGTTCGATACTTTTTAATGCAAGATTTTTTATGGCTATCTTCATTTCCCTACAATATAAGATGAGATGAAAATAACGTTTTGGCCTCTCACACCAGTTTGTACACGAATTCTAAAAAACCCTGAAAATGATTTTAGGTATTTCTGTTAGCCCTAAAATTCTTGCTTAAAATGTAACTGTCTCTTTTTTCCTCTGCGATGTAAAGGAAAACGTGAAACGAACGTTTTAGACCCTTACCCCCTTAGGATGCAATTCTGGAAAACCCTGATAAGGGTTTTTAGGTATTTTTATTACTTACATTTTAAAGCAAGAATCTTATAACTGTCTATTTTTTTCCTCTGAGACATGAAAGGAACGTTTTAGACCCAAACTCCCATTTGGGTGCGAATTCTAAAAAACCCTGAATGCAAATAACAGATATTGCTGTTAGTTACATTTTAAAGCAGGAATATTGCAGCTATCTCATTTTTCCTCTTGAGATATGAAGAGAAATGTACAAAGGATATTTTGGGTGCCTTACCCCTATTGGGATGCAAATTCTAAAAAACTCTGAAAATGATTTTTAGGTTTTGCTGTTAGTTAGATTTTTAAGCAGGAATTTTACGGCAATCTCTTTTTCCCTCTGAGATATGTAGGAAAATGTGAAAAGAACGTTTTGGGCCCCTTACCTCTGTTGGAGTGCAAATTCTAAAAAACATTGAAAATGATTTTTAGGTATTGCTGTTAGTTAGATTTTTAAGCAGGAATTTTACGGCTATCTCTTTTTCCCTCTGAGATATGTAGGAAAATGTGAAAAGAACGTTTTGGGCCCCTTACCTCTGTTGGAGTGCAAATTCTAAAAAACATTGAAAATTAATTTTAGGTATTGCTGTTAGTTAGATTTTTAAGCAGGAATTTTACGGCTATCTCTTTTTCCCTCTGAGATATGTAGGAAAATGTGAAAAGAACGTTTTGGGCCCCTTACCTCTGTTGGAGTGCAAATTCTAAAAAACATTGAAAATGATTTTTAGGTATTGCTGTTAGTTACATTTTAAAGCAGGAATTTTACGGCTATCTCTTTTTTCTTTTGAGATATGAAGAGAAATGTGAAAAGAACATTTTGGGCCCCTTACCCCCATTTGGGTGCGAATTATAAAAAACCCTGAAAATGATTTTTAGGTATTTCTGTTTGTTACATTTTTAAGCAGGAATTTTACGCCTATCTCTCGGATATAGGAAGGGAAATATAAAAAGAACTGTTAGGGTGCAAATTCGAAAAAAAAACTGAAAATGATTTTTAGGTATAGCAGTTAGTTACACTTTAAAGCAGAATTTTTATGGTCTACTTTTTTCCTCTGACATATGAACGTAATGTGAAAAGAACATTTAGGCCCTTTAGCCCCGTTTCTGTCCGAAATCTAAAAAATTCCAAAAATGCTTTTTAGGTATTGATGTTAGTTACATTTTAAAGCAAGAATTTTACGGCTATCTCTTTTTCCCTCTAAGATATGAAGATAAATGTGAAAAGAATGTTTTGGCTCCTTATGTCCGTTTGGGTGCAAATTCTAAAAAATTCTGAAAATGACTTTTAGGTATTTGTATTAGTTACATTTTAAAGCAAGAATTTTACGGCTATCTCTTTTCCTGCCTGTGATATGAAGGAAAACGTGAAAAGAACGTTTTTGGCTGCCACTCTGCTCTAGTTTCGAATTTTCAAAAATTGCTTCTTAATTGACGCCTTGGGCACAAAAGCTATAAACTCCTAAAATTTCATGTGTGTATCTCCGGTAGATTCGGCCGGGCAACAATCATCAGTCAGGACATCTTCCTTTATATATATAGACTAGCTGACCCGGCAAACATTTTGCCATATAAATTATTCCTAGGATTATTTTAGTAGAAAGAAATGACTAACTTATTGTAAGTGTGTGAGGATGTGGTATATGAGTGGAAGAGGCATGGAGCGCTGTGAACAATGCTGGAATATAAAAATAAAACAATACCAAACATTTATATTTTTAATTCATTGTAATTTATTCTTTAAATTTATATATATTGCTATTCACAAAAATTTTACTAAAAAATAATATCAATCCCTTAACGCAATAGAGTGTACAATATTTTTTGTTATCCCATCTTTAGATAACACAAACAAACTGGATGCCCACTGTATGGTTTGCACACTCGAGAGCATGCCACGTATAACTGTCCGTGTGAAAAACATGGTGTGCTCAAATCTAATCCACAAACAGGCATAGTTTGGCCTAGAGACTTATTGATAGTCATTCCATAAAAAATTTTGCAACCCCCCCCCCCAAGAAAAAGGATGAAAATCTGAAACACTTTCAGATTTTAAATATGCACTATAGTGCTATATATTAAAATCGTATCATAATTTATGCGTCGTCCCTATTTTTCGTCCTTATACCATTAAGTTGGAAAGCGTATCATTATTCATGACTGTGCTGTATTTTTCTTTCTTGTTTCATAAAACCCATCTTTGGAATCGAAATCTATCTTAAAATCGCCTACTAAAACTATTTTACAATCTTCGCCAAGTATATCACAACTATACTTCACCGTTTTATATATTGTTTCCTACTTTAACGCCTCGACTCTCGCCAAGGTGGCGATGATTAAACATATGCAGTTACCATGACGATTTTTTGCATTTATGTAGAAATCGTAATTTAGAATTAAAATGGCGATTTGGAACAACATGTAAGTACAGCCATTACATTTTTATTTATTTTGGATTGCCAATGAATGTAGTTTTAATAATTAAGTGTCTTCAAATTCCTTAACTAGTGCGTTTATCGCTAGTTTGTTTACTTTAGTTATCATCTAGTTCTTTTGGGCGAGTTGAAACGGCACTTACATATTATCCCGGCAGTCACTTCCGCCAAACTACTTTTTCGTAGATTTTAAATACATTGCCAGTCGTATTCCAAACCATCAGCAATTTCATGTGCCCGGCATTTATCTTGGTAAAAAATTGCTTGTCTTGGCAGACCTCCGGGATAATACGTAAGTACCGTTGAAACTTGTGCATAACTCCCAGAGACCCATGACTGCAAAGCTCGCCAAAGTACGGGGATTTTTTAGGTTGGCGAGAGTGGGGGCGTTGAAATACGAATCAACTCTTTCTTGTACCTTAAAACACATCTTTGGAATTGAAATCTATCTTAAAATCGCCTACTGAAACTGTTTTACAATCTTTGCCAGGCATATTCCAACTATACCGCAAAGACATTTTAAATACTGTTTGGAATGGGCATCATAATCCATGAGTGTACCTTGTTTTCCTTCCTTGTTCCACAGAAGAAATTTCTTCGGAATAGAAATCTGTATTAAAATTTCCTAATAAAACTGTTTTACAATATACGCCAGGCGTTTTCTAACTATACTCAAAATATATTTATAATAAATTGTCACGTTTTGGCACCACATTTAGCGATAAATTATCAAAAATTGTAAACCTTGTTCGACTTCTAACATTTCATTAACGCCCCCCCCCTCTCCACATTATCTGGCAAACACATTTGAAAAGAGACTCGACACGCTAATGTCTACACAAAAAACCTGATTGAAATGAATAGCACTCTGGTGCTAAAAAATTTGGGGTGGACCGCCCTTATGACTTAGGGGTATGAGACTTAGTTAAAAACCTGTTCTCAGACCTAACGAATATACATATAAAATTTCATTAAAATCGGTCGACCCGTTTCGGAGGAGTATGGTGACTAACACCGTGAGAGAATTTTAGATATTAGATTAATAAATATTTTGTGTATATTAAATTAAAAGTATTTATTATATTTATCATTTTTCAAACGTGCCTTCTAACTAACTAAAGAATGAGTAATCCTACATTACATTGATATATTCTGTAATAGTTTCAATAGAAGAGATCTAATAGAAGATGCTGATTGAACTATTTTTTTTTTTTTTTTTACTTGCACAGGGGACTCTCCATCCTGGTTAAAACCAGATTGAATCATACTCTACTGCCCTCTGTCGCACATATCTGTTATAATTTATACTTCTGTCTTCCTTTTGTAAATAAAATGTTTGAAAAAATTCCGAAATATGCATTTCTCACCTTTAAAAAAGAAATAGGCCACTCAAAATCAACAGGTTTTTGATACTAGCATTTCTTCCCCCCCCCCCTTCCCTTTTTTTTACAGTACTTCCATCTACTACTTTAACTACTAGAGATGACCTTTCAGTACCATCGAGTTATATGATAATGTATGTTGATTAATAAATATTAACAACATGATTAACCCTTTATGCTACTGTGTTGCAGATCTGCAACATAACAAATGTAAAATTTATATAAATTAATAGTAGTATATTAAAAAAATATTTGAATGTCTGTTTTTGCCCCAGACTATTGTTAGTTAGAAAATTATTTTTGAAAATTCTCAAAAGTTTGTGATATTTAATTAATATTCTAACACAAAACTGTGACTGTTCTTCAGCAGTTGCAGTATTGGTTACTGCAGTACTTATAATGCTGTTTTTTATTTCTGTTGGTCAACTTTTCTAGAATAATAATGATTGTTTAAAAAGAACTGAGCTGAAACTGTTCACCAACACCTGGGTATGCTATAAATATATTTTTGAGCAATACAAAAATAAATACTACTTTATCGAACTGTACAATGAATACATTTTGGCTGACAAACTTTTACATGAATTACAAAATTGCTGTATTAATTAAATTGCAGCATGTTTATAATGTATTTTTACACATTACAGAAAACAATTTTTAAAACTTAAAGAGTTAACATTGACCAATCTTTTATTTTTCATGAATTGTACATTTCAGCCAACTTATGTATCATTGAAGATACAAAAAGATAATTTTGTATCTTCAATGATATATACAGTAAAGCTTTAAAAATGTAATATTCAGAAAGTGATTTTAATGTCGCTTTTGGAACTAATTTCTCAAACTATTAAAATATTATTTTTAAAAGTATGATCTGAACCAATTATGATGAAGTTAGTAACTTGAAATTGAAAAAATACCACTCAGTTTGCTTTTTTAGCAGAGTCCTGAAAAACTCACTATGAAGAAAATTCAAAATGATTTTTGGTAATTATACAGAATGAAATTTTAGTAGACTTATTAGAAATAGCTGGACTGGCTGTTACGTGCTTAAAGATAGCAATGATGCTATAAGAAATATGAATAACTGATGTTAAGTAGCTGCATTATTAAATTTGTGAGAGTAAAAAGAAATTAATTACGTGTCTAAAAACCAAAGAGCAAACTCTGCAATGATTTATGGTTAAAAATTGATGCAGAACAAATGTCAAACCAAAAAGGTACAAAATCTGTGCAAGTGTTATGAGAAAATTAGGGATATTAAGAAAGAGCAAAAAAGGTATATTATATTGTAACTTCATTACCTCAAACCATGATATCTCGAATTTATTCAGTATTTTTTGACTTGGAGAAATTGAGGTTTATACTGTATTTTAAATTTAAAATTAGAATAAAATAGTTACAAAAAATAGTTTTTATGAAATATGTATCATAAATATAAGATTGTTTATGATAATTCAGTATATTGTTGGAGGAAATATAAATAACAAATGTTGGATAATGAAATTAAATTTTTCTATGATTTACCTACTGTATAATTCACTTGAAAACTGAGTGAATTGTTTAGCATTCAATATAAATGTCAGTAAATCTAATTAGCATTTGGTCTGCAAATTAAAAAAAAAAATTCTAATAAATTTTCTTTTTTTTAAAAAGCATTTTCATTGTATTGTTACAGTGGACGCTCTTTTACTTAATGGTTCTCAGAAAAAAGTTTGAACTATCGGATGTTCGGAGAAAATATAACTTTTAAAGTGCATCACTGAAGAAGAAAAATCTCCTGGAATGTATAACTCAGGAAAATATATTAAATTATGATATCTGGTACTAAAAATATTAAAAAGCAGTCTCCTTCAGAAGTCCTCCACCCAAGGCATCCTCCTTTTGGTTGATTTTCTCTTGTCAATTTGCCTTAGGAACAAAGCCAAAAACAAAATAGCAATAAAAACTTACTTTAATCATAATATGAAGTAGAAGATATGCAATAGAAAATAAACATTAATTAAAAAATGTATAAATAACACTTTTAGAAAAACTGTTAAATGGATATTTGGTTTTATTTATTATGCCTACATCCTTCCTGAAATCTGTGGTAAAGACTGTTTTTTCTAAATTTGTAAGAATATCAATAAGATCAGGGTCCCTTTTCCTCTAAGCACACATAAGAGATGGGCAATAGCCACTAATATTTAGTGGAAATGCAATAGTCTAAGTATGCAGACATGATCCACTTTACACAGGAAAGAAATATACATGATTTTAGCACAGTGCAATATGTATTTTCTCCATTAAATGAGGGAGGTTTGTGTATGTGTTTCAAATTTGTACAATTAACCGAAGTAATAAAAACTTAGTTCAAATAGATGAGATATTCTCATAGTTCCAATACACGTGCTTAGGGGTCTTTAGATTGGACACTCAGAATGGTAGATAGCTGAAGTGTGAAGGTCCAGTACTCTACCCTGACTTATTGCACGTCTGTTGATCTAACGATCTGATATTTTGGTTGATTTTCTCTAGTTGTAATGTAACTACTCCTTAGAATGTCCTCTGACCAAGGCACCCCCATCCCAGGCAGATAGCTCATGCATGGCTATGTCATGGCAGCAAACAAAATTGGATTAATTTGAATTAATGAGCGCCCACTGTACTTTAGCTTTTGGTTTTATGCACCTACCATCAATCTTTCCTCTAATAATTTGACTGAACAAGATTTTATTTTAGAAAACCAGTGAACATCTAAGGAACCTATTGCAGTACATTTTGTCTTCAATTCCAAGAACACCCTGCAGTCCTCATTCGCATGTCTGAAAATTTAGCTTATTTCATCCTCATTAACAAAGGCTTTAACTGTGCATTATTTATCACTGTTTTAAATTTTTGTGGGAAAAAAAATATTTTCATAATTTAATGATCTGTATTTTTCGATTTTAAAAATACTTCCTTATTTCTACACTTGCAGTTTTTTTACTGTTCTTTTTAAGCGGTTGTTCTCTACCCCCCCCCCCCCCTTTTTTTTTCTTCTTCTTCTTTTTACAATATTTAAATTTTCTACAAAATTATTTCTCTGTCCTCTTTTTTTACAAGTTTCGACGTTAGATGGCAGCATCAAATATCAGTACCTGTGTATTTCACCGATTTCAACAGTGGTTTTGTTTAGGGAAATCGAAGGTTAAGCTTGCATCATATCACATGGTAAACAAGGAAAGTTACGTAAAATTGCTTTTATTTGGGTGTTTAAAGTTTATTATCGAAAAATTTCCCCTTAAATGTAGTTCTGTACTATTGTATAAACGGGGAACCTCCATTCATAATTTAAACTGGTGAGTGTTTATTCAGTTTTTATTACATTATCTTTATCCACAGAAAAAGTATGAGCTATTGGAACGTTGCCGGAAACATTAGATAAAATGAAAAGTCATTTACTTGATTTCAAAATTAATTGTTTTGTGATTTCTAACATTAGTAAAAGACATAATTATGGGAAATTTGCTCAAACTAAGGATGGTTAGTATAATTTCGCAGCTTGAAGATAGTCATTTAGTTCAACCCCACCAAGTTCGTTAAAGAATAGCAAAAAATTTATTACATGTAACGAGCATTATCAATAATAATAAATCTGGATAACAATAAATATAAGTAGCAAAATAGAAAAGGCTGTTTCTTGTTTACTTATTTTATTAATATTGGTATGTCTAGAAAAGTTTGTTAACCTTTACTTTACGTAAATTTAAAATTTTTGTGGACTGCTCAGTGAAGAATTTTAACTTGAATGTTATTTACTAAGATTAATTTTAAAAATTGAACCTAACTTTTTTTTTAAAAAACTAAAATTTTAATTAATATAATCATTACATTACAAAAAATTTACAGGCTCTTGCAAAATTAAATTAATAGTCATATACAGTTTTTTTTTTTTTTTTAAGATGTATCTCTAAAGTCTAACCGAAATGTAAAAATGTAGGTATCTGGCCTATCCCTCGGATGTCGATCTGTCTTGCGTTTTGAGCGGTTTTCTCCAGATGTAACCCCGGAATCAAGGACGTACCCAGCAAAAAATTTCGGGGGGGGGTCCAAACGGTGAAAAAGGCAGAATTTTTCACAAAAAGACGTCATCATTCTTATTTTCTTAACAAAAACAGAAATTTCGGGGGGGGGTCCGGACCCCCTGGACCACCCCCCTGGGTACGTCCTTGCCCGGAAGACGAGTTAGCAGTGCCATATTACCGGCAGGGCAAAAGGGGCAGCTGCCCAGGGCCCACAGATTTTAAGGGCCCAAAAATTTTACATTTTTATAATTTTACAATGAAATTAAAAAAGAGGAAATTTTTTAAAATATTTTTTAATTATAAAACATGATCAATGAAAATAATTCACATTACATTTCTATAACTTAATTTAAACTTCTTTTCAATTACTATTCAAAATGCTCTATAGTCGATATAGCATACCAGCATGTAAGAAAATAACCAAACACATTTTAAAAACAGTATTAATGTTAAAAAAAATAGCAAAATTTTGACTTATTTGTATGAATTAGTTCTTATTTTAAAAATTACAGTTTACAAAAAGTGGTTAAATTCCGTTCATGTTGGAAACTGTGATACAGCATTTCGATGTAACGTTTCACTATATGTTTCATTGACATTATGTAACTATATTTATTTCAGATTACTTAAAACAAAATTTGTGTTTGTAAGGGGACATATATATAACTTTTCAGAATAAACCAATAGTAATCTTTTTTTTTTTTTTTTCCCTTCTGGAAGGGAGAGGTTATCGCGCGGCGCCGAATTTTTTTCTTATACCCTGGGCCCACAGTTGTCTTGATCGGGCTCTGCGCATTAGAATCCCTTAAAAAGTTCTCTCTTTAGCTCATAGCCCTGAACACATGACTTTCTTTCAATTTTAAGTCTGTTAAATTACACACTTTCTTGATGTCCTTAATTCAAACTTATTTCATTTGAAACTGAGGAAGGTACAGTACTCCTTGGCTGATCAAGGTGTCTGTGTGGGGCTTGGGCAAGAAAAAAAAAAAAAATAAATAAATGAAAGAACCACTTTCATATTTTAGATACGCATTAAAGTGCTATATAATAAAAGCATATCATAGTTATTATACACAAAATTTCTTTTGTAAATATTTTATCATCAGATAATATTATAGAACACACAGATGAATATTTAGGCTTGAGTAAAATCTGTAAGGCCAGCATAGAAAATAGCATATAAGCAGTGGCGTACCGTAAACCCCCGCAGTGCGTGGGGGGGGGGGGGCTCGGCTGAAGAGGGGCCCCCTATGAATTGAATTATTTAAAAAATAAAATATAGTAGTTACAGATATGAATTTTCACTTTTCTTTTTACCGCCCAGGTGTTGTAGTGGCTTAAGAAATGTTCTATCACGCCTTGGGTCCGAGTTCGAATCCCGACTTGTCCGTCCCTTTATAGGGGGTAACGCTGGCCGCCCACTGCATGCTCCATAATAAAATGACCAAAATACCTTCGTGCAGTTGTAGTGGACAATGCCTGATCGACAAGTTCCCGTTAGAATGAAAAACTTTTCGTTCTTTAACCCTTTGAGGCGCAACCCTTTCCCAATGCTGAAAAAAGGGCAGCCGTTGCCATCGCTCGACTTACCTACCAGCAAGATGGCGAACGATCGAAACTTTCATCGCGTGCCACAGATCTAGAGACCCTTTTTTGACGACAGCTGCCTGTGCGCGCCATCTTGCTGGTAGTTAAGTCGAGCGATGGCAACGGCTGCTCTTTTTTCAGCACTGGGCAATCGATCCAGCTGTTCTCGCATTCTTCCATTTTTCAGCAGATGTCAGTACCGTTAAAAATAATCGTGACAATTTTTTTACGGGAAATGACGTGCTAAAAAGTAAAGGATTCTCGTGGAGCTATGTCACCCGCAACTATTTTTATAGAAATCAAATCTATTCTTCGTGACTGGCAACAGTCAAAACGTCTGAGTTTAGTGTTCCCAGAGCGGGAACACTGCGCGTTAAAGGATTAAAGGTAACAGCAGAGCATAAGAGATAAAATATTTTGTTTTGGAACACCTTACAAAGAGCTGGCAAAAAATATACTTATAGATAGAAGGTATTCAAAAATTTACAGTGTGATTTCTCCTAAGCTTATTCCTTTTCTCACTCCCGACAGCAGGGCTCACAAATAGTCTCTTTTTTCCCTAAAAGTCTCTTTTTTAGTTAGAGCTCTCTAAAAGTCCCTTTTCCATGTTAACGGTCCCAATTTTCTCTTTTTCACCATCGATTCTAGAAACTCCGAAGTCATGCCATGGTAACTCTCGAATGATCAGCACCTGTAAGAAACCTAATTGCAAATCAACTGAGAAACCCATCCACATAAAAGTCAAATACAAGAATCTTTACTGGTCCTGCTTATTTACAATCGAAAATAGAATCTGGATCTTCCTTTTCACCCTCACTTTTTAATGATTCATCTGAGAAGATAAGGAAACACAAATGAAAAATATGAGTTTCTTTTCTTTTCTGTTTTTTCTTTTCTTTTTTTTTTTCTTTTTTTTAAGCACTACAGTGCTAGCAGGTTTTTTAGTGTGGGCATAATTTGCCTACACAATTTCTCGCGCTGAAGCATTTTTTTCAAATATGTTTGCCAGATAACGAGAAAGGAGGGAGGGGGAGAATAAAATGTTGAAAGTCTCCAAAACCGAACCAAGCTTGGCAATATCTTCCAAATTTGGCTAGGAATTGGCAAACATGACAGTTTATTACAAAGGAAAAGTATAGTTAGAATATTCCTGGCAAAGATTGTAAAATAGTTTTAGAAGGCGATTTTAATATAGATTTCAATTCCGAAGTGTTTGTGGAACAAGAAAGACACGGCACACTCTGTGGATTATGATGCCCATTACAAGCAGTATTTAAACGGGTGTACAGTTCGAAAATGCTTGGCAAAGATTGTAAAACAGTTTTAGTAGACAATGTTTAGATAAATTTTGATTTCAAAGATATGTTATATAAAACAAGGAAGAAAAATAGGAACAACGTATGAATTATGATACACTTTTAATTCAGAGCACTTTGTGTTTCAGATTTTATTTACTTTTTTAGCATCTACTTTATATTACCGCAGTTGTTTACACTTGTAAACATGTTGAATTCGGTGCCATGGTGAATATCGAATACTTAATGGGATCCTTACAACTATATGGCAACATCAGGATGGATCCAAGTCAAGTGCACAAATAATTCCCGATTTTAGGATCGCTACCGAAAAGTTAAAAATTCTAAATACTGAAAAAGAAAGAGTTACTAATTTAAAAGAAAAAATGTATTAAACAAAATCATTCTTCAGTGTTATTTTTCTTTGTTCGTACAATTGTTATCTTTATTGTGCTTCGACGGGAACTCTATTCTTCTTTGCAGTATAGATTAATTTTGCACAAAAATGCAAATAATGGTGATCCACCCTGACTTGCATTTGTTATAGCCACTTAAAATTGAGATATGCTGGCTTTAAAAAAATAATAAAGGAGAAACACTGTTTTTTATAATTTTAGTTTTCAGACTGTCATATAAGGAGTCCTAAAATTTATTAACCCCCCCCCCAAAAAAAAAAAAAAATGTGCATTAGATTTAACCTCCTCTTTACCTTTTCCTTGGCTTTTCCCTGCAAATTTCATTTTATTTACATAGTGAACTATATTGAATTTTCACATATCTGGCATTCGGTGTTTTCCCAGGCTTTTGCTTTGTACATATTTCTATTCATCTGAAGCATCAGATACTATGCATTGCTGATAAAGAGCAACACAGGCTGCTTAAAGGGATAATTTTTAACACTAAAAAGGTGGATTTCAATGTTCTGGCTTGTCTACATTTGTTTAAAACTTATTGGTTTCTCTTCCCTCTTTCTATCTTCCTGCTTTCACTTATTTTTGTTATTTTAGGTCCTCACGCAGAGTGGCAACAGAGCCAGCAGGAAATATGAGGGAATTTCATAAATTTGGGATCAGGCAATTACATAAATTTGTTTTATTCCTCCCTTTCTCTGATCTTAGGTACAAATTTAAAAATATCAGCTAAGCTGAAATCCCGTATCATGAGTGTAAAAAAAAAAAAAAAAAGAAAAAGAAATATGTTGTAAATGTTGTGAGTTGTGTTTTACAAGGTCTCTTTTTAGTCTTTTTTTTCTAGAATTTGGCCCCTTTTTCCTTTAGAGATATCATTAAAAACAGTTGTGAGCACTGCGACAGCCCCCTTACTTTAAACAACTGTAACATCATATTCTTTGCCAAAAAACTGATGTGATACTTTAAATACTTATGTGCTCCTGATAAACTAGCACTATTAGATGTATAAATGTGAAAGTTTGTCTCTCTATCTAGTATACGAATACAAATCTACACTGCACGATCGATCGGCTTGAAAATTTTAAAAGATTTCAAAACCGATATGGTAAACGCCTCAGGCGACTTTATAATTTAAAAAATGTAGTAATTCTCCTTGTTTTAGGGATTTTTCCCAATTTTCACATTCAAAGTATTTCTCCGATACCCCAGTGAGTAAAAGTTGACCAATATGAAATATCTTTTTATGGAAAGCTAGCTATAGCAAGTGAGATCGCCGTTGTTAGTGAGATTGACAAGTTTGAAAATGACTTAGAAACCCATTTATGTTAACAGACTGCAATGAAAAGAAGGACGCTAGACTTGAAATAATTCCATAATTTTTCAAATTCTGATTGCAGGGGTCGATCCAGAAATTTTCTCCAGGATCCCATTTTAGCGAAAATGGCTTAATTTTGTGAAGTTTAACACTTATTTTTGCAAATTTTCATTCCAATTTTAATAAAAGTCACTTTTTTTATTAGAATAATTGATAAAACTTATTAACATATAGGGTAAAATGCCAATGAAGGGCCACTTTAATCAATTGTTTTTTTTTTCTGAAGGGGCCGTTTTAATCAATTCTAATTTTATTAAGGAGCCGTTTTAATCGATTGTAATTTTGTGAAGGGGTCGTAAAACGGACCCCATTTTCGTCTGCATCGACCCCTGGATTAGTATAGGAATAGTCCCGCTAATTTTCTTTTCAATCTGCGTGTGCCATGAATTATTAGATTGAGATTCTTTGTTTTCCGTAGAAGTTATATAATTCACTTTTAAATTTGAAGTAAGATTGCAAATGTCTTATGTCAGGATTTGAAAACCTTCGTATGGAACTTAAAAAAAAGCTCTAAATGATTACCAAAGTGTGTAATTTTTTGTGATATGTTACCAGATATTTCTCAAAAAATGACTAATGAAGTAATCTACGTGCAACAAAATGGCAATTTGGAGAATTTAAGCGCGGAGCCTTCTTTTTAGCCTAAATTAGAACTTAAAAAATTGCAGATCTTTCCTAAACTTCACACATTTCCTCCTAGGACTGTACAACTTCCCACGAAGAGGTGACATTTACACAAGCACAGATTCCTTCTTCCTACTAAAGAAAATCAGAAAAGCCACAGCGAAAAAGAATGAGATATTTGCTAGTTCCTAATAGAAGTGGGATCAACCATAAACAAAACACTTTTTCAGTTGTGTAAAAAGTCTTTTTAATATTTATGTTTAAGTAATCTGCACATTTTAGATAAATTTAAATTTACAAGTCTAGCATTTATTTCAATTTTTTGTTTTGAATCTTCATAATTATTAATATTGATTCACTTTGCATTATAAATGACAGGGAATTACATAAATTATTCAAAAAGGGCCCCAGAAATTTTTTTTGCACGGGGGTGGGGGCGCTCGGGCTTTTGCGGTACGCCACTGTACCAGCCAATAGGAATTTGTCTAGGTCCAGGCAGAAAATAAGATGGCGTCACGATTCGATGCTAAAGCGATTATATCCCATAGGTTGGAATGCATTCTTATTGTATTATAAAATTTATATGCAATGAGCAGAAAAGTAAAATAATCATAATGTTTTCATAACAATAACATAACATAACTAACTCAGAATCTATATTTACTTCTTTCAATTTCATGTGTTCTAATCAAAGGCATCAGATTCAATAAGTGAAATCTCACTATAGCAAATTAATATTTGTTATTCAGGATTGTTTCGCTCTTCTTCGCGCAGGCACCGTTCGAAGTTTTTCGTGGTTTACTTTGATTTAGCGTAAATAGGGGTTAGCCGAATCGCTGCTCCGGAATATAATTAACCGCTTTTTGCAAACACTAATTTCTTTAAAAAAAATTTTTAAAGTTATATTTAACCCAAACGTTTGACTATAAAATGTTGCAATAATTTAAGTAAAAACTTCTGTATTAAAAAACTGGTTAATTATATTACGGAGCAGTAGGCAACTCTGGGGTTAGGACTCCTTACAAAAACACTCACGGAGGGCACCCCACCCTTCGGCCTAGATCCCATGTGAGTGGCCGTAATCGCACAACTCAACGTAACTTTCTCAGTCATCAAATGGGAAGAACAACAAAGGTTTTAAGAACAAAAGGCGATAGATGGCGCTTGTATCACGGTATCTGTTACTGCTTCTGCCGACATAGAGTCAAGCTGGAAGCGAATCCCACCCCCCCACACACCCCAAAAACATAAATAAATAAAATGAAATAAAATAGAATACTACTAAATTTATTTGGGCACCCATGGAATTTAAGAAAAGAAACAGATTATATTTTTTTTCTGCATGGATTTTGTACGCAATTTATGCTAAAAATTCATGCTCATGAAATCTGTCTTTTAGACTATGAAAAGCTGCCGATATATATCAGGATTTTCTATGTTAGAAACTTCGCGTGTCTGGAATGCGGTTTTTAAGTATTTTACTTATCTTTTTTCTATACAAATGACTTTTTTTTTTCCAGATTTGTACAATGTTACGAAAGAGGAGAAACGAAGAATCCGAAAGTGGGATAGAAGAAAGAAGTCCCCGGAGGGTCGAAACAAAAAAGTGCAGCTCCCACATTTTCCGAAAACTTCTTGTTTCACTCATAGTCATCGTCTACATCGTCTTTCCCCTCGCAGTTTACTTTTGCCCAGCAGTCTGCCAGCACGGAGTGTTCATGCACTACTTGGACTTGTCGTGGAAGAGGAATCTCTCGCGACCGGAAGAGCACGGACTGGACTGCGCGAGAAACTTCTACATTGACTCGGGCAGCGACATCAAACTGGGCGTGTGGCATGTCGCCCCTGCGAGCGTCAGGAAGTCAAGATGCCGGAACGGCGTCGTGCCTGCTGGTAGCGACAGCGAGATCGCGGGCGGCGAGTTGGTTTTCCTGTACCTGCACGGGAGTGCCGGCTCCAGGGCCGAAAGGCACAGGGTTTCGATGTATAAGCTTCTGAGCGAAGAACTCGATGCCCACGTCATTGGTTTCGACTACCGTGGGTTCGGCGATTCCACCAACGTTCTGCCGACTGAAGCCGGAATGGTGGAGGACACGCAGCACGTCTATGATTGGCTGTTGAAGCAGGGCGTGGATCCTTCACGCATATTCTTATGGGGGCACTCTTTGGGCACGGGAATAGGAATAGCTTTCGCGCACAGGTTGTCATCGTCTGTTCCCGGTGCCCTAATACTAGAGGCCCCCTTCACTACGATAGCCGAAGTAGTCAAAGAGCACCCTCTTGCTCTCATCTACAAGTACTTCCCTTTCGCCGAAGACATAATTGACGCGACCGTTGGCGGGAAAGATACTCTGTTCGACAGTTTGGGCAGAATCAGCCAGGTGCAATGTCCCGTCCTCATTCTGCATGCCGAAGACGACGGGTACGCTCCTTTTCACCAGGGTCAGGAGCTTTACGAAGTGGCTCTGAAGCGAAAGAAAGCCGATTCTTCTCCTGAAACCAAGTTTGTAGGGTTCGGCAAAGACTTGAACTTGGGACACATGAATATTCACCAACATCCGGAGTTGCCAAACATCATCCGGCAATTCATTGGCAAAATACGGCAAGTGGAAAAATGAAGGAACATAATCCAACTTATTTTTTTGTAAATGCTCATAGTTTGATGTGAGCTTATTTATGTGATTAGAAACAGATTATCTTTTTCTTGCCCGAGAAATTTGTATGACTTGTTTGGCTAGTTACATGTTGATGTAAAGATAAACGTGAACCTTTGAAGCGAAACCATTGTCCCCGATTTTGCAGCTGCCTGAAACTTTTGAAATTTCTTTTACGAACTAGTGATACCTTCTCTTATATCATCTTTACCTAATAAAGTATACTGTCGATATTCTGACTCACACAAAACATGTACAACGGAGATTATAATCTCCTATACTACCTATAAAACATTTCGACGTGATGTTCAAGTGACGTCCACGTCACCTGAATGACAGCCTACTGCACATCCTTTCTGCGCAGATTCTCCTATTGTCTTCCTATTGTATTCAACCCATAAAAAGGTATTAGAAGCACCAGTTTTAATTATCCTTAATCACTTCAAAACATAAAATTACAGCGTTAAAACCAAAGTCGAAGGTTTGCTTAACACATTACCGTCATAAAAAAAACTTGAATTTAATACTTTTTTATGTTAAAAATCGGGTTTTTACTACTGAAACACATTACAAAAGGTCAGAGCTATCATAGAGATGGGAGACCTGTCGCAGAGAAGTTAGGGTAGGCGAAATGCTCTATTATCTGTGAGTTAAATCTATCTTCTCTGAGCAGTGGTAGCCCAGTGATTAAGGTGCCGGTCTAAGCAACCGGAAAGTTGTACGTTCGATTACTGATGACAAAGAGACTAACACATCCGTTTCAGGAAGTCCACTCGGTAGTCGATGGAGGTTTTCAAGACGTCCCATATTCAGACAGACATCGCCAACCTTCTGATGTGGACCTAAATTGTCACAGGTAACTCGAGATTCCGATCCTCTTTTGGTCGAATAAGTCAATTTTTGAGCATCTAGGTGCAATTTGTTCTTTTAAAAACTTAATTTAAAAAAGAAACGGATTTTTTTTTTTCTTTAAAACATTTCAGCTTGCAAAGAAAATCCCTATTGAAACTAAACCAAACCTAGAATATTTAAATAAAAGTGTATTTTTTAACAATAGTTAATGACTTCTGCAGAAAAAAATTATTTGTATTTATTTATTTGTTTTTCGTTTTACACTTAATTATACACCTTTTTTAACCCTTTATGTCCCTAATAAATTTTACCTCTTGAAAAATAAGTTTTGAACTTTTTTTTATGTAGTATTAGAAACATTTCATATTAAGTAATGTTTTTAACACTTTAACGAGGTTGAAAAATGTATTCAAGGTTTCCAACAAAGTCTGTCTGTCCGTCCATACGAGTTCAAACCCCGCAAATATGCATCGATTACTACGAAATTTATTTATGTTATTTCTATGTACTGTACCACCTAAACTATTGAAAATGGTACATGTATTTATAGTTCTTCTATACGGAACAGCTCAAAAGATTTCCAACACATTATGCTCTTCGGGCAGTCATTCTTCAAAGTATATTTTAGAGATATTTGGATATTTTAAATTAAACAAAATCGATACATGTTATTAAGGGTTACAAGATAAACTTCTCTATCGAAAAGAGTTTCTATATCATTAATAGTTCTTCTACAGGAGCACTCAAAATAATTCCGATACACTACGTACAATGGCAGTTCAGAGACAGACATCCATTTAAAGCACAGTGCTACCTTACTAATTATAATACTAGTAACATCTCACTGAAAAGTTGCTCTAGTAGTCGCCAGCATTGGCGACTTTTGCGATAAATCGCCAAATACGGTGAGAAAAAAAAAATCTTTCGAAAAATGAACCCAGCTGGGCGATATTTTCATTATTTAGCGGGAAATCAAAAATACCTAATGTGGGAATTTTGAAAATTCATTACTCTCGCTCTAGTTAACCGATTAAGTGCGTTGTTGTGGTGTTAAGGCAAAGCTACGTAAAGGCTATCTGATTAGGGGATGTGTGGGCGAGGGCGCGCTACTGTGTTGGAAAGTGTTTTACAATCGATGGGTTTGGCATGGTTCCTCTTTCTTATTATGGTATTACAAAACATCTCATATTAAATGAAGCATTAAACTACAGGACATTAAAGACTTCATCGGGCATTTGTTACAGATGTAAATCCTACTAAGCAGATTTATTGATGAAATTTTAAGATCTCGTCGGGTTATAAAGGGTTAATAGCTAAGTTGTTAGTGATTGGTCCGCCCGCACATGTCTAAGCTTGCATAGTTTACTTCACATTTTCTCTACTTAACATATTGGCAACTGAGTGTTCACAGGAGGGCTCACTGAGGCAACTAACCCATTTAGCAAAGCAATTTCTTCGTCTTTTCTGAAAGTTAAACATTACATGGGGCTCCACCATGGCAGAGTGGATAAGACACTGAACAAGGTAGATGACTAAGTGTGAAAGTCCTGCTCTTTCGGGCTTTACCGTGCAGCTGTCGATCCAGCGGTCTGGAGTTTTGGGCGGTTTTCTACAGATGTAACGTGAATACGCACTAAAACACCTTAAAGGTGGCAATGCCCCTCGCATTAGCGCCCATGTAACTGTTTATGGGTGGAGGGGAAGTCAAGTCAAGTCATCCTGCCCGAGATATAATTTAGTGGTGAACCGCGTCTACGTTACATCTGCGCTTAAAACATAACGGTAATGTACGGGGATGGCCATGAGCTCCACATAACTATGATCAGGTAGGGATCATGCCCCACCCAGCTCCTATTTTACCGTATGATTTAGAACTGGTATAACGTAGAAGTAGTTCGACACTGAAATGGGGTATCTTTGGGAGCAGGATCCTTGACTCTCCCCCCCCCCCCTTACTACGAAGAATCATATGGGCGCCCATGGGTATGGCCCCTACCTGCCCATGGCCACTCGTGTAGGCTTGGCATAATAGTTCAAAGTGCATGATATATACGGGCCGCGGTACCCAGTCGGGAGAGGCGTCGGTCTCGCAGCCGAAAGGTTGTGAGTTCGATCCTGGGACCAACCAAAGACCGCCGAACGATCGACAGTGCTGCCCTCTATCGGCTCCTGAATGAGGTAGAAATGAATTGGTCAGGAGTCTGTGGTTGAAATGAACACACTTGGCAGGTACTGCCGCTGTCGATCTCATCTGGATTTAGGGTTGGTACAAAATTCTATAAAGCAGAAGTGCCGAAGGCCCCCTAATCCATGAAAACAACAAAATAAGCACGGTGTTACAGTTTAATCCTTTGAAGTACAACCATTTCCCAATGCTGAACGCACAGCCAATTGTGTCAAAAAATGGTCTCTATATCTGTGGCACGCGATGGACGATTCTATCGACCGCCATCTGGCTGGTAGTTGCATCGAGTGAAGGCAACGGCTGCCATTTTTTGAGCATTGTGCAGTTTATCCAGTTGTTGTTCTACATCAGTGTATTTCCGTCGTATTCTTCCCAATTATACGGCAGATACGAGAGCTGTTAAAAGTAATCCTGACAATTTTCACGGGAAATCATGTGCTAAGAGGTAAAGGATTCTCATGTAACTATGTCACCCTCGAGTATTTTTATACAAATCAAATTTATTCTCCGTGACTGACAACAGTCAAAGACACCCGCGTTAAAGGGTTAAAAACAAGAAAAAAGAAAATATGAACATTTTTTTTTAAGCTTTTGACGTCATTGGCTTGTTTTTAAAGTGTTCTAATGTCTTGTAACGCCTTTACTTATTTATTTATTTATTAACGAGTATTCTTAACATGGGCGCCGGCAGAATATTTTCCAGGGGGGGCAAAGACTACTCCAGGGGGGGAAAAGACTACTCAAGAGGGGGCAAAGACTACTTCAACGTATGGTTACCATGTTGGAAAGAGCAAAAAAGCAAGAGAAAACACTGCATACAAAAATCCAGGGGGGGCATTGCCCCCCCCCCCCTTGCCCTATTCTGCCGGCGCCCATGATTCTTAATGAAGTTGAGACTTTTGAAAGACGGATATTTATCTAAGGCTTACAAGGGCGTACTTCCTCCAGAGAAAAAAGCATGCTAAACTCGTTGAAATACGCACAATATCAAAAAATTATTCACAAAAAATCTGAAATAGACACCATATGGCTTCCTTGCACGTCTATTAAATCATAAATATTTTCTGTGCACTTCATCTACTAAATTTATTTTGTTTGAAAAAGATAAAATACTGCAATGATTACTAAGGTTTAGCAATCCCTAGCTAAATATTTGAGATGTCGCTAAGGTATGTTCAGTTTGAAAGATTTGACGAAAAATCGATTTTTTCTTCAAAATCTGGATACCGAAATTTTTCGCGATCACATTACTTCCTTTAACCTGCTGGCTAGTGGTATGTCCTTTATTGAAGGAGGGGTAGCGCAGAATTCTATTAAGTATGTCAAAATTAAATACCAAGTTGGCAAACTTTTTATCTAATTTTCGAACATAGAATGTTAGAATATGCCATGTTTGAAAAATAGGCTTAGGTGCCAAAAAATGCATTTTACTGTGTTAAAGCTGTTGGAGCCCCTGATTTTTCGGGGAGGCTCTCGCCGCGGAGGGTCCTCCGCTACGCTACTGTGTAAAGGCGTAAGTAAGTATCTACTTATATAATACGCTAACGTATGCGGTTAAAAAAAAAAAAAAAAAAAAAAATCAATATTTCCACGTTGCGAACGGCAAGAGCTAGATGTAAACATTAGTGCAATAATAATAAGGCATGTGCAAAAATCCAAATTGACAGTTCAATGACGTCAAATGGAGCAAGCCTATGTCACGCAGCAGCTAGATTACAGAATAACAATGATGGCTATACAAAAATGCAAGATCTTTCGGACTTTTTCGCAGCTTTAAAATATCGAATTGACAATACTTGGAGCATTCATCGCCCATCTAAAAAATGTCACCATGCATTAGGCTAAAGCACATTTTAGCCACTTACTGTTTCAACATCGGCTTTTATTATGACACCCAAAATGTATAGCAGCCCTAACCTAAATAAATTTAATGACAAATACGGTAAAACCTCGACACAACGATGCTTAAGGAACCCAATAAAATTATCGTTTTAGAGGGAGGGATATATCGTTATATCGAGGAGAGATTATACTGTACGGAAAATCCGCGGGACCGCAAAATTTTATCGTCATAGAGAGATTTATCGTTGTACCAAATATCGTTATAGTGAGGTTTATCTATACTGTTAAAACAATGAAATATGATTTTCGTTGAAATGAGTCCTTGGCGGTTAGTATATCAAATTACTCTAATTCTAAAGTAGTATACCAAAAATTGGAGTCCTCGCTGGGGGTCCTTAGGTCTGGGGCCGTTGCAATCGCCGACCGGGCCAATTAGGTAATAACTGTCAACCTTCCCGATTTCTTCGGGAGATTTCTCACCACAGATTTTTACTCAGCTAGTCATGTATGAAATAACGCCAAAAATTTAATTTAAAATAAAACTAGTTAAAAATTGTGGTGGAAAATCTCTCGAAGAAATCGAGAAGGTTGGTAGTTGCGTCCGGGCTTTGTATCAACTGATGGCGATGTCGAGGTTTAACGTCAAAACGAAATTGGATTCGGCTATAGGTAAAATTTGAATCGAAATACGACGGCTGTGACGTGAGCACATTAAACCAACTGTACTGTTCAATGTGCATGGCTGTTCACCAGAACCCATGCCCACTAAGTTCCCCAATCATTCCGCTGCACTCGTGTAATATGCTAATTCTAAATATTCAGACATCAATTGTGCTAATATCGTATGATTTGAAAAACAGTGGCGTAGCTAAGAAGGGCATCTGTCCGTGGGCACAACACCCAATAGACGCCCAAATTGCACATAAAAAAAGCACCCTTACCCATTGCATTTTTGCAAACAGGAGGTGGCGAAAAAATCTTTAGTTGTCCCCGGGTGCTGAAAACCCTACTTACGCCTCTGTTGAAAAAGTTACTTAAGATGCTGAGAAAAGAACATTGTCCGTTTTATTGCACACACACACGCACACAAAATTCCAAGAATAAAAAGCTTTTTTTCACCTGACGCTAAACTGAATAAAGATGCATTTAGTTAGCTTCATTCATTATTAACGGGGAGTAAATGATAACGTTCTACTTTTAATTAAATAAATTCGGACTTAATGGTTCCAGACGTTTTTAGAGGCAAAAGCTTTTAAAATGTGCTTACTGAGACTTTTTTATTGGGAAAACCCAGCAAAAGGAAATTATACTTTCTATTTTAGTCGACATTTTCCCGAGATATTTTTGAAAGATCTGGCATATTGCAAAACTTTGGGGATCAAGTAAGGATTAGATTATTTTTAGTTTAAAAATAGAAGAAATCACTGATATTTTTATTTGTTTAAAATAGATTATAAATCCAGATAAATTAAATTTCGTTTCTGTTAACTAGGATTAAATTTATAAAAAACATAAAAAAACCAGCAACATCATTAAAAAAAAGACGTGCTTTTGGTTTTTTAAAAATATGTACCTATCAGGGGTCGACGCAGACGAAAAATAGATCAGTTTTGCGGCCCCTTCACAAAATTACAATCGATTGAAATGCCAAACAATATAATCGATAATTTTTACGGTAAATTATGTACGAATTAGAAAAGGATTCTCGTATTACTATGTCCTCCTTAAGTATTTTATTGAAATCGAATATAATCTTCGTGGTTCAAAATGTCAAAGTTGTGTCATCAAAGAGGGGACATCGCGTTAAAAATGTACTACATAGGTATATTTCTGGCGACCATTATTCCATAACTTTTCACTCGTTAAAAAATCCTCATAAAAAACGACAAGTGTTAATTTCCCCAACGAAGCTACCTACGCAACGCGACTGCCAACTTTTTCCGTAAAAACTACGCAACCATGCATTAGACAAATTTTTAATTGCTAAACTTCTATTTCATCAATCATGATTTGAATTTTTTGCTAAGTACTCTAATAGCAATTTCCTTAGTAGCTTTTACACTTTGAGACAGGAAAAGCGCGTTAATTTCTTATTATTTTGAAAATTTGTCTGTGCTGAGGGTTTATTCAGCTATTATGAGAAATTTAACAGGAAGTCCTGCGTCAAGGTTTTTTAGGAGCTCTCAAAAATTTCTGGTGTTTTGCTATTCCAGAAATCCTCCTTTGTGACAAATTCCTTAAATTTAAATAAACTTATTGGCCCGAAGAAAGTTAAATGTAATTTGCTATCTCTTCTGCTAAATCGAAGGACGTATGAAGACCTGTTAATTTTTATCAGTCAATGAGCAGTAATATTAGTGCAGTGGAAAGGAAATAAGTGAAAAAAAAAGACATACTTTTTAAACTGATGGAATGGAATGCTTCAATTGGTACCCTGAATAGCATGAAATTAACCCATTTGTGCCTGGATATTTTTGCGACTTTCTTCGATTTTTACTGATAACAGAAATAATAGATAAATTTCTGATGTCAACTTCTTGAACAAGGGATAATTTCTTTTAAAATCACTATGCATTAAAATCGAAATATCAACATCCTACTTGGTCATGTTAAAATATTTTGTAGAGTTGAGGCTCAATACTCATGAATAAAGGCTAGGAAAAATAAATAACGTTTTCGACTAATAGCGAAAATGCCGTCCCAAAAATGGGACACTAGGCATAAATGGGTTAAAATACATAAAAGAACTCTTTTAGCAAATGCTCTAAAATTTTGATTGTATATTAAGCTAGATGATTAACATTATTTGAAAGTGTTTTAAATTTTAGGATTTTACGGTTAAAGTTCCTTTTTTTTCTTTTCCTTTTTATTGTGATCGTAAATATTTTGGTATTCTTCACCGGGTTGTGCAGTGGCTAGAGAACTCCCCTACCACAACACGGGTCCGAATCCCTCGGCAGTGTCTTTGATGTCGTTTCCCCGTCCTGTCACAGGAGGCAACGCTGGGCCACCTATTAAGTGACACCGTAATAAAGTAACTCTGATAATTTAATGGGTGTTTGACAAGTATTGATATACTTCTCGTATAACTCAAATATAATTAAGATTTAGGATGTTGAAATTTCTTATTTAGGGCTATTTACCATAATTGTGCACCTCTCCCTTTTCTTTCGTTCTTTCTTTTTTTTTTTTTTTTTTCTTTCTTTTTTTTCTTTTTTCTTTTTTTTTCCACCGGTTTATTTATAGTGCCACACAAAAGACTTTCATTTCATTAAACTCGATGGGTAGTCATTGTTTAACCATGTTCAAAATCTCTCTAACTGATAATGAGCTCAGTGATTTTTGGCGAAATATCGCCAAATTTGCTGCCCAAAAAAAATTTTTTTAATCTCTTAAATTTTTAAGCCTAATGCAATTGACTATTTCTCATTGTCAAAAATTTTAAGTTTAAATGAAGTACTTTTATACAAAGCATAATTTAATAGGCGTATACAAGGAAGTTCTTGTCATTTTGTGATTTTATTTTGTTATGTTTAGACTCACTTTTTCTGATTTTATTTTCTTATCAGTTTTAAAGGCTGAATGTCCACATTTGCTGTCCAAAGCTTATAACAGGATGTGGAGGCTGAATCTTAAAATTAGCATATTTGGGGGAGGAGAATGAAATGTGGTGTTACGGCCAATTATCTGCGCGAGTGATCTAGACCGAAGGGGCATTGACCTTCGTGGGGGACTTTCTAAGGGATCCTAGACCGTATTTACGAGAAGTTTCGAAGAAAACAACGGAAAACTCCAATTGGTTAAGTCGACGGACGCGACCTGGTCAGCTTGTTTGAATTTAATGAGACTTCACACTTAATCGCAGCAAAGTAGTGAAGGATCTAAGCAGGGGCGTAGCCAGGAATTTTTCATGGGGGGGTTACGTCTACTACAACTCATATTTATGAATACGTGTGTGTGATAATGTAGTGAAGAATATACATTTTGTATGGCAAAAATTTCTCATGGGGGGGGGGGTTATGAACCTCCTAATCCCCCTTGGCTACGCCCCTGGTCTAAGGTATGGTATAGCGGACAGCGTGTTAGCATAAAATTCAAAATAATATTCATTATAATCCTAATGTGTATTCAAACTGATCGCTGAGTCTGTAACAACCAGTTCGTACCGCTCCAAATTTAAAACTTTATCGCTGAAAAAAAAAAAAAAAAAACGAAAAAGTTATGCTCGAGAAACGTAATAAAAATCACACCGTTGGTGCGATCGGCGTGAAATTATTCACAATTATATGCAGTATGCAGGAATCTGAAATATAAAAATGTGAAGTTACCGGACGGTGATGTGAATGCTACTAATGGGTATTATAATGGCTGGTACAGCACTTTTACATCCTTGATTGCTAAATATCGCAATTTATATGGGTCTAACTCTTCATCGACTACTGATGTTTCTAATACATCTCGTACTAGTTCACCACTGTCAAATTCTCCAATAAATGTTTACGAGAATACTTCATATGATGTTACTTCGAACCTTGAGATAAAAAATTCAGCTATTGATAATAGTGATGTAAATACCCATGACATTAATATAGTTACCGAGTATCTGAATGAAACTGCAAAGCTTGAAGATAGTCATATAGAGAAAAGTGATAACCTAAATTTATTTATTTATTTATTTTTTTTTTTTTGTGTGTGTGTGTGTGTGTGAAAAATATCGAAAGCAGACTAAACGAAAACAGCAAACATTATATTCTTCAAAAGATGATAAAATTTATGAAAAAATAATTGAATGGATGACAACATTAGACAATGATAAATTGCTTTAAAAAATCAATGATATAAAAGCCGCCTGTGTAAGTGTGTTTTACCACCCTGAATGTGAGTTAGTGTACTTGAACAATTACAATACAATTGTTGCAAAAAATCCTCGTACTTATGGCATGTAACCACTTATGGCCGTACTTATGGCATGGTATCCACAAAACTCATTTTGACCAGCGGCGAGTCTATTTTGGCCAGTTTTTCCATGCCGTCTGTACGTGCGTACGTACGTATATATGTAACTCGCATATCTAAAAAACTATTGGTCGTAGAATGTTGAAATTTTATATTTAGTATTGTTCTATGATCTAGTTTTGCACCTCCCCTTTTGGTCTCAATCGAATGGATAGTTTATGTACAGGACCGCCCAAAAGATTCGAAATACATTAAGCTCTGTGGGCCGAAATTCAGTAAACTCGCATATCTCTAAAACTGTTAGGCGTAGAATGTTGAAACTTTATATTTTAGATTGTTGTAACATCTCGTTGTACACCTCACCTCTCGGTTTCATTTGACAGGATAGCTTATCTACAGAACCGCCCAAAAGATTCGAAATACATTACGCTCTATGGGCCGAAATTCATTAAATCGTATTTTCGGGGTATTAGGCTATTTCAAACGACTCAGATGTGATATATGCTGTTAAGAGTTACAAAATGAATTTATCGATTTAAAAAAGTGTCTTTATCAAGTATAGTTTTGCTACAGGAACACAAACCAAATGATTCTGGAATGAATGATTTCAACCCAATTGATTTTGAAATCAATTTCGTAGTACAATTGTATTTTATTTTGAAGAATTCCCATATTTGGAAATATAGAATGGGTTTACTTACTTAACACAAATTTTGTGTTAAGTAATCTGAAATCAAAGAAACAGATAGTTAAACGTTACTTCGAAATGTTATATCACAGTTGCTAACATGTATGGAATACAAACACTTGCCATTTTTACAACAAGTCATTTTTGTAAATATTTCTTAAAATAACAAATAATTGAAAAATTTTGCTATTTTTTAACGCTAAAAATTCTCTTTACAAATATGGTTATTTACCTACATATTGGTATGCTATATCGATATAGAGCATTTCGAAGAATTAAAAATAAGTTTAAATTAATTTATACAAATGTAAATTTGAATTATTTTCATTGTTCATACTTTATAATTAAAAAAATTATTTAACTTCTGAATTTTTTTTATCCTTTGTAATTTTATTTTAAAATTACAAAAGTGTAAGATATAAGATTTTGGGCCCTAAAATCTGTAGGCCCTGGGCAGTTGCCCTGTTTCCCTGCCGGTAATATGGCACTGGTAATAAAATAAAACACATCTTTTACGACTTTCAGCAAATTTGAGGACGTTAGACAATTAATGTCCATTCTCTTTCACAGATGGCGCCATCACTGCGCACTTTGTAAGCTAAAATCCAGCTTAAGCCAAGCTTGCATTGCCAAGCCAAATGTCAAGCTTGATTTAAGCTTATGTGCTGTCTGGGACGTATTTAAATCTCAAATCTTAAAATATTAATCATAGAATGTTGAAATTTCATATATAAGATTGTTCTAACATCTAGTTGTGCATCTCGACTTTTGGTTCCAATCTACAGGAGAGTTTATTTACAGGACCACCGAATAGAATTTCAATACTTTAATCTCCATGGACATCTTCAATATAATACAACTGTAGACAGTCATTGTTTAGTACATGCTTAAAATCTCGCCATATGTCGTCGACTTTGACAAATTTCACCGAAATATCGCCAAATTTGGCGCAAAAAATTATTTCGTATTTTGTATAACTCTAAAACTTTAACCCGCAGAATTTTGAACTTATGTATTTAGAACTATTGTAATAGCTAACTGTTTTCAATATCTTTTTTGACTGCAATCGACTGGGTATTTATTTACAGGGTGAGCCATATGGCTTTAAATATATTAAGGTGTATGGATGCATTCAATTCATTGAAAGTCTATGGTCGATGACTACTTTGGCTATCGCCAAAACCTCGAAAACTATCTCCAGGTTGTCGGCTTTTGGTAAAATATCGCTTATTAAAGTGTCAGAAGGAAATCTTTCAAACTGAACTCAGCTTGGCGATATCGAAATATTTGGCTAGAAATCGATAAACCATACTATTACTGTATCTCTTTCAAACAAAATAAGTGTAGATGAAGCGCGCCGAAAATATTTTTGATTTAACGTGCAAGGAAGTCATGTTATGTCCACATCAGATTTTTTTTATCAGCTGTGCACATCATTTTTTTTACTTTAATTATTATTATTTAGTTATTTTTATATGAAATTCTAATCCATATACACGATATTAATAATTTTAAATCATTTTCTCTCTCTCAAATTTTTTAAAATTGCCAAATTGAACATACAGCGTCATTCTAAAAACAAATTTTTAGATGCCACATTCCAGAAAAAAAAGTACAACAAAAAGGGGAAAATATGAAGGAGATTTCCTGCAGACGATATTTTGAACTGCAAAGGGAATGCCTATTTGAGCCTACAAATTACGGAATATTTTTAAACGAGTATTTGCAGAATTATTTCTCACATCTGCGCATTTTTTATGTCACTGCCTGCAAACATAATTTTATATTTAATTTATTTTTAGAATCCGTGAAGTCAAAATGAACACAATCTTACGATACCTTACTTCCTTACTCTATAACAAAAAAAATCGACGCACCAAGAAACAATCATCCGATTGCTTTGAAATTTCTTATGCATGAATGTTTTGAACAGATATGCAAATGATTCAAATTTAGTGTCCAATGAATGAATAGTTTGATCTCTAGCGCATCGGAACTGCGCATCCAGCAGACGTATATAAGGAGCAGTTCTTCAACGGTTGTTAAAACTTTCGGTTTGATTGCGATTCAGATGACCTTTCAACAACTTAAAAAATGCCTCGCTGCAGGATTCGTGCTCAGTACGAGCAACTGTCAGAGTTTGACAAAGGTCGTATCATTGGATTGAAAGAGGCCGGTAGGACTAATCGGAGAATCGCTCGTCATTTGAGTCGAAGCGATGCGACGATTCGAAGATGCTGGCAAGGATGGGTGGAAAATGGCAGAGTGCAGCGTCAGGATGGTAGCGGTCGACCTAGGGCTACAACAGATCGTGAGGACAGAGTGATGGTCCGATCAGCTGTCACAGCGCCTTCTTCATCTCTATCAACCATCAGACGTTCAACCCAAACACCAGTGTCCATCATGACCATTCACAGACGGTTGAGAGAGCGAAATCTACGCTCGCGCCGACCGTTACGTCACCTGCCACTCACGCCTGCACACTGCCGAGCCAGATTACAGTGGTGCAGGGCTCGATCAGGTTGGAATGATGCCGAGTGGGGACGTATAGTCTTTAGCGACGAATCCCGCTTCCAACTGTGTCCTGACGATCATCGAAGACGTGTTTGGAGACGCACAGGGCAGAGAGGGGATCCTGCTTTCACTAGTGCACGCCACACCGGCCCTCAAGAAGGCATTATGGTCTGGGGTGCCATTTCCTTCGACAGCTGGACCCCTTTGGTCGTCATTAGAGGTACACTTACTGCACAGTGGTACGTGGACGACATCCTAAGACCTGTTTTGCTACCGTTCCTTTTGCAGTGCCCTGGGCTGGTTTTTCAGCAGGACAATGCCAGACCACATACGGCTCGTGTTGCTCTAAACTGTCTGCAAGCTTGTCAAACTCTTCCCTGGCCTGCTAGATCGCCAGATCTCTCTCCCATCGAGCATGTCTGGGATATGATGGGAAGGCGATTGCATCTGGCACGGACTGTTGATGACCTCGTTCGACAATTGGAGCGAATTTGGCAGGATATACCGCAGGAGACCATCCGGGAGCTTTATCGGTCTTATGCCACGCCGTGTGGCAGCTTGTATCCAGGCTAGCGGCGGGTCAACACCTTATTGAACTTGTTACTGTAACTCTGAAATAAATTATTCAATTGTTCTGAAATTTTAATCATTTACTATTCTGGACATTGTCTTCCTATCCACCAATTTTCGTCTCAATCGGACACCTCCTTCTTGGTGCGTCGATTTATTTGTTATAGAGTGTAAAAAAGCTTTCTGGAGATGAAAATTACGAAAAATCAAACAAAATGTGTATTTGATGTTTGTTTATTTAATTTCATTCTGATTTTTTTTTTTTGTGTGTGTGTGTGTTCTTTCACATTTTTCTGTTCAACGGTGGAAAATTTTACATTAAGCAAAAATCCCACAAACAATTTATTTTTAAGTGTTAAAAACACTATTTTTATGATGAGGAGAAGAACCTGAATTTTAATTTCTTATTAGTTGTATACCCGATCTTCGTACGGGAAAGAAGCTTATATTTTATAATATGTAGTGATGCAGCAGGATACAAAAAGCATAAACACTCACGTGGTCGACGCGATCTTAAAAAATATCAGTAGTGACCGTTTCTCTCCCTCGTGACGCTCTCTGTTGCAACTCAAAGCTTCTACACTTCTCTTCTGACTTGCCTCTTTTTAATGTAAATTAGCCGAAAGCTTTAGAATATATGATAGTTTGGTGTCACTCCTCTGTAATAGCTTCGGCCGGTGCTGTCCGCATATTCTGTTAGCTTCCTTCAAAATTCGATAGGGCGTAGCAACTTTCATTTTGAAACAAAGGATTTGTATTGTAATCGAAATTTATTAAAAACGCAATTAATACATCTCCCCTCCTTCACATGGTATTCTGGCACCGAACGTCGCAAGAATTTCCAATTGCTATGAGACTCGGCATTTTAATAGCTAATAAATGCACCTTTTTCTTTCTTTCTTCTTTTTTTTTTTTGTGTGTGTGTGTTTGGAACATGCGAGCAGGGCCGGTTTTAGGCATTTTACAGGCGTAGGCGAGAACTGATTTTACGCCCCCTTCATATGAGAGATGGTTTTACGCCCCCCCCCCTTCTTTCAACTACTTCCCTTATCACTCCCCTGCCCAGTCATCAGAAAAGCACTAAAAGTAGTTTAATAAAATTGATGTATGTATTTTTAAATTTTATGAAATTTATATACTGTTAAAAGTTTGCAAAATATTGAAAGATAAAGCGTCCTTATTATTTTCTCTCAATATTAGGAATCACGAATCTATTTGAAAAATATTAATTGATATAATTATGCAATTAATATAATTTTTGAAATGACTCATAATAATGAAAATAAAATCCACACTACAAGAGTAAAAGGATTTTCACAATTAAATATTAAAATTCATGCTATGCTTTAATAGTCATTGAAATTTAAAGGCAAAATTTTAGATGTAATGTAAACATGTAATCTTTGAACTTACCAAATGTTTGGCTGCTAGTCTCGGGAATCGCTAAATGAAAATGGTTCATTTCACTTTTCTTATTACAATTTTCATTCCAAAAGTTTCCTACAGTAATAAGTAGATACAGTAGCTTTACTTTCGTTATCGAAGAAAAAATGAAATCTAGTCGTTTGATATTGTTTTTACTGATATTAATTTTCCATTCCACTTATATTAGGTTATTAAATTGACTATATTTATATGATATTGAGAAGTTTAAATCGTTATGAAATTATGTACTATTCCACTTGATTTATCAAAGACGTATGCATACATTATTTACAACATGTTCCCCATTCCCCCTCCCACCCTTATTTAATATTTTCAAATATAAATATTTGTGGTAAATAATTCTTAAAAGAAATTATATATATATATATATATATATGTATGTATGTATGTCGATGTTTTCAATGAATAAAAAATAAATAAATATTCTCTGCAAATAAATAATTTTAAGAAAGTGTAAGTAAAAATAAAGCATAAATGAAATCAGTTTTTAAACGAAGTTAGCGTTATAACAATTTACATTGTTGCATTTAAACATGTAGTAAATATTTAAAAAATTAAAATTCAAATAACTCATAATAATGCAAATAAAATCCATTTATTTAATTAAAAAATCTGAAGTGACTCCACTCGACTTTCCGAACACTTACGATTAAGATCATTACCAAGCATTTAAATAAATTTTAATCGATGAATAATTCAAACATATATACCAAATTGAAGCTCTATCGAATGCACTGTTTAAACGCTAGCGCACTTTCAAGAATTTCGCTCCATGGGCTGTAATGTAAAAGAAATCTTTGTCGTAGCCCTGTGGAAAAACTGTAAATCATATACACACCAAAATCAATACCGGTCTTGCGACGGTGGTTTATAACATATATACCCAATTTGAGCGCAATCGAATGTATCGTTGCAACGCTAGCGCATTTCACACAAGAATTTCCCCCCATAGGCCATAATGTAACAGAAATCTTTGTCGTAGCCATGTAGAAAAAGTATAAGTCCTATATACATCAAAATCAATACCGGTCTTACGATCGCGGTTTATAACATATGCACCCAATTTGAGCTCAATCGAATCTACCGTTTAAAGGCTATCGCACTTTCGAGAATTTCCCCCCATAGGCCATAATGTAAAAGAAATCTTTGTCGTAGCCCTGTAGAAAACCTAGTCCTATGCACTTCAAAATCAATACTGGTCTTACGATGGTGGTTTATAACATATACAGTGAAACCTCTCCGAGCGGCCACCCCTGTATAGCGGTCACCCCTCTCAACGGCCAATTTTTCACGGCACGGATTTTTCGATTCTTCCCCTTGATAAGGGAAAGATGTTAATGTTAAAATAACCTCTATCAGCGGCCACCGAACCCGCTCTAAACGGCCACCGAGTAGGATCGCCCATTTCATTTTTCGGGAAATTCTACTCACTCCAAGCTTTAATTTTGAATGGAAAAAATCAAGGTCAGGTTCATGGTCGAATATAAGACCCAGGAATAACTTGCAAAGTCCATTGGAGCAAATATGCCATTCACGTCCATGCTCACGCCAGTTTCATTTTATTAGTTGGTCAGTGATCCGAGTTGCAAATCGGAAAGAAAGTTAGCTGAATTGTTTAACTGCGTAAAAACGCAAATCAGCAAAGTCATTAAAGAAAAGGATTTTATTTTGAAAGAACGCGAAGACTTCATATTTTGTGGTGTTGAACGGGTGAGATCTGCTTATTAAAATTAAAAACGTACATCAAAAATTGGCTGCTTCTGAGAAAAATAAAAACTTAATACAGGCACAAATTATATCTTTTTTTTTTTTTCAAAAAAATATAAGAAAGCATTAAATAAAGTACTAGTTTCTTTTTAGATAAGTTTTAAATTTCATTTTAAATAAGGAATATGTGTCAGATTTGCGTATATTACGCATCATAAGCAGTTATCTAATAATAGAAAGTAAAACCTTTCAGAGCGGTCCCCCCCTCTGAGCGGCCAAATATTCTCGGTACAGTGGGGTGGCCGCTCAGAGAGGTTTCACTGTATACCCAATTTGAGCTCAATCGAATGTACCGTTTAAACGCTAGCGCACTTTCAAGAATTTCCACCCATAGGCCATAATGTAAAAGAAATCTTTGTCGTAGCCCTGTAGAAAAACTCAAAGTCCTATACACACCAAAATCAATACCGGTCTTGAGACAGTGGTTTATAACATATATACCCAATTTGAGCTCAATTGAATGCCCCGTTAAGAGCTATCGTGTTCACTCACACACACACACACACATACATACATACATCTCGTAAAAACAGCATAAATTAATTCATACCTCAAAACGTGTAAATACACCAAAATCTCGAAGTGGAATTTTTTCATGATTACAACACTTTCCTGGCATGGTACATGTTCGGAAAGTAAAAATTATAAGAATTTAAAAAATTCATTATAAGAGTTTAAAGTAAAAATTCATTATAAGAGTTTAAAGTAAAAATTCATGCTACGCTGCAATGTTTATGGAAATGTAATTGAACAATTGTACATGTACACGCTTAGTCTTTGAACTTACCCCTTGCATGGTTTTCTCCGAAACCTCGCTTGAATACGGGCTAGAATCCCTTAGAAAGTCCCCACGGTGAGCATCCCTCCTATAGGCTAAGGAACCTAGTGCAGTCAGTCGGCCTTAATCCATAAACAAACATATCTTGTTGCTAGTCTCAGGAATCATCGTTTGAACATGATTCATTTCATTAGAAATTAGATTATTAAAATTTTCATGTATTCATTCAAAAATAATTTTCCTAGTAATACACTAAGTAGATACTGTTTTGACATCCTTTCTTATTACAAAAAATATACCTTTATGAAAAATCTTCAGTGAATATTTGTTTTAAATGTGTTTTAGATTATTAAATAGACAATATTTATGTATTATTGAAATGTTTAAAGCTTTATGAAGTTAGATGCTGTGTTGTACTTGTATGTTTAAAGGAATGTACAACGTGCTTATATTAATCGCAACCTCTTCCTCTCTCTATTTTAAGTATTTCAAATACAATATTCCACAGGTACTCATTCATTTAAAAAAAAGTATGTCATGTGATAACGCAAATTTGGGTATTTTTTATGAAATAAAAATAAATAACCTCAAAACATTTAAATAAAGTATGATTATGAATTTCAATCACCTTTTAAACTGTGTTTACATTATAACAGTCTTAGTTTTTAAAATACGTTTCGACTTGTCGACAAAAAAAAACTAATCTGTCAAATAAGTCCTAATAATGCAAGTAAAATCATTTAATCAATTATAATAATAAATAAGAACTGAAAATAAAACTTTTTAATCGATACTTCATTGCTCATGAAAATTTAATTGCACAATTAAAGATTTAAAAACAGTACAGTATTTGAACTTACCAAATGTCTGGCTGCTAGCTTCCGGAGTCGCCGATTCACAGTGGTTATCTTCATTATAATTTTGTTTTAAAAGTTTACCCAAGCTTTTCCTCATTTTTTAATCATTCTTTTGCTTTCTGAAATAAGCTCCGGATGGACGTTTTCTATTCATGTTTAAAGATGAAAATCTTTAGCAAAATATCCCCTTTGAAACAGAAAGAATGAGTATTCCCCGCAATCTCACGTGCAAATATATCCAGACGACCGAGCAGGGAACCAAGTGCTATACTGACATGAAAACTGACTAAACCCTGAGAATTGAGAATACCTAATTGGGTAAACTATGTCCCTCTCCGCACAACTGGACTTCTGTCATTTGTCATTTGTTTATAGTAAACTAATGGAAAGTATCTGTTTCCGATTTCTAGTCTACGCATATGCTGCCCTAACCTCTTTCTCCGCGGGTGGTCTTTCTGGCAAAAAACTTTCTGCCCTTGAGCCCTTGCCCTGGTAAATCATCCGACGGCAGTGTAAACTGTTATCTTAAATATTCTTTAGAATAAGCTAAATGCTTAATTTACGATTTCAATTAAATCTTTAATATCATGCCATAGAAATATTCTGTTGATAAAATACTAGTACATGATCTATAGCAAAAAAGGCAGTTGTCGAAATTACTGGCTATAGATAAGGTGACCACACGTCCCGTTTTGAACGGGACAACCCGTGTTTAGGTGGCTTGTCCCGTTGTCCCCAAGCACAGCTTCGGGACTCCGTAATGTCCCGTTTTTAGAAAGAGAGCAACCTGCGGTAACGATTACAATAAAGGCCGCTAAAAATCTAAAATCATCCGACGGCAGTGTCTGGGGAAAAAAAAAAAAAAAAAAAAAAAACCTAACCTCCCTCCCCTCTCGAAGCGCAAAGAAAACGATGGGGGGATGCAGTGTTTTTTTTTGGTTTGTTTGTTTGTTCTTTTTTTGTCTACTATTTCAATGTATTTAATTTTTATTTCTTTTTTTAAAGTCATGTTCCTCTATTGCTTATCTCCCCCCCCCCCCAGATCTCCACTTTATTTTCCCTTTTCACTCAGGTTCTCTAAGATTTTTTTTTTCCTTCCGAATGACAACTTCCTTTTTTCCGTGTGTCCTTTTGTTTACATTTCTCACTTTCTTACCTTCCTGCGTTGTGTCGCATGGTGTTTTTGAAGTCGAAGAAGGGACTACCCCTTGTACCACCCGTAAACGTACGTCTTGACCTATTTTTTATAGTATATGCGTGTTTAAGCAAAGGTTTTTTTATATTTCATTTTGAAATTAACATTAACACAAGCTTTTCTGCACGTTTTCTTAACAACTAAAAGATACCCTAACCTGAAATTCAGTCTCCCTACACTATTACCTTAAAAACAGAAGATGTCCCGTTTTGAAGAAGAAAATATATACACCATTGCCAAAAAAAGTAGATGTCCCGTTTTGAAGGAAAAAATAAATGGTCACGTTTGCTATAGAACATGCAGCGTTATAAGATTAAGACCCGATCAATTTTGAACCTCATGAGAAGGTGGGGGAGTTCTGAATATTGGCACCCCTTGGAAACTGCTACAGATCGCCAAGAGGACTTTCGGAACTACGGATTTAACGTGCACGTACACAGTGGTCTTTAGTGGTACGCCGGTACCGAACCCAAAACCTTCCGGTTACGAGTCCAACGCCTTAACCACTGGGATATCACTAAAAAACTCTATTCAAACATTCTGTGATAGAGCTGATTTTACGCCCCCCTCTTCTGCTTGCGCCCCTCGAAAGGGCTATCCCCGCAACACCCTCGCTGCGACTTTGCTTAAAATAACCATTACAGGAGCTGCGAACTCAGGAAACTTGAGCGATACAAAAAACTTAAGCCCGAAGCACCCCACAGCTGTAATTCACGGGGGGCGTAGAAGTAGCTAAGTTAAAAATTTTTGTTAAAGGAGAGTGTCAAAATCAAACGAATTTCCCTTTTTACTAAGGTGATATAAACTTCATGAATTTTATTTTTAACTCATTTCTTGTCTAATGACTTGAACGATTCTTTGTCGCCCTATATTACATTCCGATTGATCAGGGGTGCACTAATGGAGTGGAATCTTCCTCTGTAACTTTTAGCATGATCTTTCGGAATTTCATATCGTGAAGGAATTTGGTTTATTTATCATCTGAAAAATGTCTCTCATATCTCCCCGTTAAAATTTTCTACCTGCGCCCCTGAGCTTAGTTCCCAGTAAATGGACCCTTGCTGTTCTATGGACACAGTCATGTTTTGTCCTCTAACAGATAGAAAAACTATTTAACCATCCTGTCATAAAGCTGATTTTGCGCCCCTCGAAAGGGCTATCCCCCCCCCCTCACCCTCGCTGCGAATTCAGGAAACTGAAGCATTCTTCAGTTATAATTCACAAGGGCGCAAAAGTGGCGAAATGAAAGATTTTTGTTTAGTAAGGGGCGTCAAAATCAGTCAAATTTCCCTTTTGCCAACGCGATATAAAACACTTAAGGCTGAAGTATCCCACAGCTGCAGAACTGCAAAAATTTACTTTTTAATTTATTTTTCAGTTCTTGTCAAATGGTTAGACGAATTCTTTGTCTCCCTCACTCTAGAATATATTCTGATGGATCACGGCGTACTAAGGGAGTGAAAACTGAAACATACCGTGTTTACTCGAGTATTAGTCGGCCATTTTTGTCAAATTTTCATGTGAAAATGTAGGTACGACTATTATGAAAGGAAAATCTACTACATAATATTGTAACTATAAAGTTATTTTTCTGCTTCAAACCGGGGGTGCGACTATTATGCGAGGGAGGCTATTACACGATTAAACACTACATCTTCCTTTGAAACTTTTTTAGCATGATCTTTTGAAATTTTATATTGTTTATTACTGTTATTTCGTTTATTTACGCTCTGAAAAGTCTGTTCCTCCTGGAGTGATATATGTTTCATTTGGGAAACAGGAGTATAGCCCGGTGTAATCTAGCAGAACCGTCCAAATTTTGCTCCCCCCACCCCTTTATGCAGCTTTAATGACGACTTCATAATTTTTCAGCCCCGGGAATCAGAGGCGGCATTTCAATTTTTCATTTAGGTTTGCAAGATTTGATGTACTAAAATCCAGAATATGAAATAAATAAAATGTTTTTTTTTTTTTTTTTTTTTTTAAATTTGGGGGTGCGACTGCGCTCCCTATTATCTGCACTTGCCCAGAATCATTATACTAATAAAATCCTGTCCTTTCCTCGCCTCTACAGATGCGGTGTATTGAAAAGAAAAAACTATATAAACCTATGTGATCCTTCTGATTTTGCGCCCCCTCTTCTGTTTGCGCCCTATTACTGTTACGGCCCTGTTTGGAAAACCGATTCTAGAAGCTGAAAAAACTTAGAAAGTGTCCCAGAACTTTAATTCACCGGGGCGCAGAAGTAGCTAAAAATAATATTTTTGTAAAGAGGGGCGTCAAATTACGTGCATTTTCTTTTTCCGCTAACTTTATTAAAAAAAGAAAAAAAGATAGATTTTATGTAGCTTTGTTCAAAATTTATTATAGCTTGTCCTTTTATATTTTTTTGCGGCATTTCTTTTGAAGTATATCAAGGAAGGTAACTTGAGAAACCATTTCTTTAAACATCCGGATAAGATCAGTGACGGATAAGTGGCAGTGACAGCTCAAAATAATTATAAGAGGTAATGAATCAGCAGGTTCAAAGACCACCCCTGCGGAAGAGGGTAATTTAGCATACCCTGGAGGTGGAGGCCTGGACACTGAGTGGACATCTGTTTCCCATGAATGAAAAAAGAAGCGATCAAAGAACGCTTCCTGACAATACACAACGGCAACTTTAGAAGTGTTTAAAAGTATTTGTGACAATATTACTGCTTAAAAGCTAGATAATATTATGAGAGCAGTCAGTGCGCCCATCTGATTAACAAAAAAAAAAAAAAAATGTTTGGAAACACGAAAAAAAGTGAAAATTGGCGCCCCGATTGAAACTCAAGCGTAGGCGACCGCCTACGCCTCAAACCGGCCCTGCATGCGAGTACTGTATAAAACACATGATCCCCGATTTTATAAGTACGAGCATCCCTTACACAGCAGCTGTTTCGTGTCTGTAATCACCAGTGAAAATCTATTAATAAAAAATATGTTTTGAACCCGGAGCTATTTATTTAACATGTAAACAGCGTACAGCCCGAGCTACTTCCAATCCCCGGCTACAAAGTACCAATGGCCGGGTGGTCGCTCATCTCTCAACGACGCCCAGTTAGGGGATCAAATCCCGTGTTCCGACCTAGTCGCTTGCCCTACCCACTACCGAAAAAATGATAATGTCTTTACATATCTAAGAAAAATCCTCATAATGCACAGAATCATCCTCATTTTTCACATATTTACTTTTCAAACTTACACGATGACAAACCGACTTTAGTAGAGGGATGTCGATTTTCCCGAAGCCTGATTGTTCTAGTTAACTCTGCCCCGCTTTGAGGAGGAACGCATTAAGTGGTTCCTATGACTGGATAAACGAGTTCACACCATTTAAAAGTTCTTTAGAGCAGTCGTAACTCAGTGGTGTAGTTTTAAAGAATAAATTAAAAATAATTTGATTGTGTGCAATTAGTACATTTAAGGTTAAAAACAAAACAAACTAAAGCATTAATTTTAATTATTTATTAATTGATGAATATTACTTAATTAATTTTTGATTGCAATGTATTAGGATGCTCAAATGAAAAGGTACGAAACGACATTGTGGTATAATGAAGACTTTATTTAAAGTATTCCTATTCACCATAGGCCTGTGCCAACCATCCCATTGATGAACAAGGCGAGGGATTCCTTGTTCCCAGAATTCCTGTGACCGTGACGTGACGAGACCCAGCCTTTTACAGCGTCCTTGAGATTATCGTCCCTGTTAAAGCGTTTCCCTTTCAGATGTTTTCTTCAGATGATAAAACAGAAATCGCAGAGCGATATATACGGACTGCAGGGCGGATGAACAAGTTGTTCCCATTTCAACTTGGCCAGTTCCTTGGCCAAAACGGACACACTATTTTCTCAGTGAGTTGTACGACACACAGTCTTCCCTGTATACAGTCATCATCCGGCAACGGATAGTGACCGGTTCAACACCTTCCGCTGTCAAAAATCTGGTAACGCCTCGCTGCTCCTAAATCGTCTAATTTTGCAATGTGAAAGCCATCCTGTCCTGACACGCACAGCCACGTCCATTGAACGTAGGAAGATGGTTTTTATAAGAGCCTCTGCTCTCTCCTGCGGGTCCCCGCATGCTCCTATCCAAGCCAAAAACTCCAATCATCGCATCCCTAAATGTCTCGCTACGTTCTCCCATAGCGGCATAGGAAAATATGTTAGCAGTTAAGTTGTTACGACGTTTCGTACCTTTTCATTTGAACAACCTAATCATTTTGATTAATAGAGGAAAACAGAAATCTGAAACCCTTTCATATTGTAATCAGATGGATTTATCTTTCAAATACATTAGATGGGTTTAAATTGCCTGTTTAAAATTCTTTTGAGATATGTTCTATCTTCAATTTTCAACGCCTTGAACGAACGCCCCAGATAGACGGTGAAAAGCTTTGGTCTTTTCTTTTGGGTGTTGGAGAACGAATGCCAGAAAAATATAAAATTTTGCGAATTGGGCCTACGATATCGTACGCATGTGGAAAATCGATATGTATGGATGAAGCGTGAGATGAAGTCTCAAAAAACATATTTTGAAATAAAAAGATAATAAACTGTAATTGCAGCGGAAAGTCAATCACCAAGCAGTGTTTGAAACAGAGAAATTCATTAGCATAGTGTTTAACTTTTTTTTTTTTTTACGTAATAAAACATTGCAAAATTATTTGTTTTTCCTTTAAATCGTATTAACCAAACATAAAACAATGCATTTGTACCCAAAACTGCAATCTTAACAAGTGTTTTTGCTACAGAAAGGATTATTAACAAAATTATGGTTTAAAATTGTATATTTTTTAACTTATTAATTTATAGCAGCGATATTTTTGAGTTTCCTTTCATCGTTATTAACTTAACCGAACATCGATATGAAATTAAAATTATAACACAGGCCATTCTTTATTGCGTAATCAGGAAGATTCGAATTTAAGTCTGTGTTATAAAATGTAGTGCTTGTTTTATGCTATGGCAAGCCTTCACGAAGCCAAAGGGCATCTGTCTTGGGAAATATCTTGGGCGACGGATATTTAAGGGGTTTTACCGCTTATTCATGTTAGATCTGGGAAAAAACGCCAGATCGTTCGATCTACAGCCGCGCAACCTGATCCGGACTGGCCAGGGTGTCCGACTGTCTGCAGACGGGTGGGCTCCCACCCTCGGCGGGCCCTCCCTGCTGCCTAAATGTCTCGCTACGTTCTCCCATAGCGGCATAGGAAAATATGTTAGCAGTTAAGTTGTTACGACGTTTCGTACCTTTTCATTTGAACAACCTAATCATTTTGATTAATAGAGGAAAACAGAAATCTGAAACCCTTTCATATTGTAATCAGATGGATTTATCTTTCAAATACATTAGATGGGTTTAAATTGCCTGTTTAAAATTCTTTTGAGATATGTTCTATCTTCAATTTTCAACGCCTTGAACGAACGCCCCAGATAGACGGTGAAAAGCTTTGGTCTTTTCTTTTGGGTGTTGGAGAACGAATGCCAGAAAAATATAAAATTTTGTGAATTGGGCCTACGATATCGTACGCATGTGGAAAATCGATATGTATGGATGAAGCGTGAGATGAAGTCTCAAAAAACATAGCTCCCACCCTCGGCGGGCCCTCCCTGCTGAGAGCGGGCCCCCAAACAGAAAAAATAAATAAAATAAAAAAAGTGCTATAGTGATAGCACTTGAATGAAGTTTAACATATAAAAATTTTTTTGCAGCTACAATTGCGCCCCAGAAGGCTTCAAAACACTTCATTTTAAATGTAGTTCTCAAAAATTTTTGAGTGAGGGTTCCCGCATGAACAAGGGATTAATTAATATGAATGGCACATATTAATTAATGGATCAATATTTTAATACATTAATTATCAATCATAATTAATTAAGAATAACACCATACCCCCATACCCCGAAAGTTAACACATCCTATTATTTATCGGTTACACAATAACCCGAGCCCCCCTTTTCTTGAGACGGGCGGGCCCCTACCCTCCCCGTCCGGGCCTGCGCGCAACTAGCCCAAACCCCGGACCTTAACGCTTCAACCATGTGACATGTCCAGACAGTAACTTAATGCACTCATTACGATTTAAATCTGTGGAAAATTCTTTTTAATATAATAATTCAAAGTATTATAGCTGTTTTGCTATTTTCATTAACAGAAAAAAAAAAAAAATGTTAATTCATAGGAAACTTATGTGCGAAGCATAAAAAAACAAAACAAAAGCATTATGATATAAAGCATCAGATATAATTGAAGTGCCGATTTGAACAAAGCATGAGCACAAACAAAACAATAGTAATATTGACATTCCGTATTTATCCTGCGGTGGGTACTGTTATTCTGCAAAATCAAAGCGATGAATGTAGTAAATTGTACTTGATTTTTCGCACGATTAAATAAAGCATTAGTCAAACATTTGGTTCCAAGTAGCGTTTATCATATAATATATATGAAAACATGCTCCATTCCAGGGACTAATTTCCTTCAGTGCATTCGTTGCAAGTGCCTTGACCCCAACAAAAAAGGGGCTCAAATTATTCTTTAAGTTTAAAATTTTTCAATTTTTCAATTTGAATTTAAAATAAGAGAAGGGAAACTAATTTTGTGAAAAAAAAATAGTAATAATAATTACTCTGATACCATTTCATTTCACTAATATTATATCTACACCCTTTCTGAGCTAAACAGTATAGTCTCAGACAATGATTGAGCGCAAACTTGATTTAGGAGAGCCTGTGTATTGATCTATGCCGACCGCGAGGAAACCATAGAGCTGAATTTCAATCAAAACAGATAAATGGAAATAGCTTCCTAAGTGGAGTGAGGATCTATTCCACTATAAATAAATGCCAGGATATAAACACTAGGAATATAAATACAAAAATATTGTGGAGCATGTTACTTGAAAAATACGAAATGAAATGAATGATTGTTAATTAAATAACGTAATTGAATATTATTATCCTGCATAATATTACCGAACTATTGCATTTCTTTTTACATCTAGATTAAAATTATGCTGTTGTGTGTGATTGTGTGTGATTAAGGCAACGCTACTCTAGGGCGTTACATCACGTTACATCTGGAGAAACCTACCAAAACTCCAGACCGTTAGATCGACAGCCGCGCGATGGGACCCGAACCCGGGACCTCCACACTTCGGCTATCTACCATTTTCAGTGGCATAACCACTGTGCCATGGTGAGGTAAAATTATGCTGTTAATAGCACCCCTCTTTGTGTGGTGTGATATGAAAGTTGCTTTGCAGGGTATAAGAAGGTTTTCGTAAGAAGGGACCCCCAATGAATCTTTAGCCCTGGGCCCCAATCTCTGAAAATTGGTCCCTGCTCCATTCTTAAATATAAATCAAAATAACATAAAAATATGTTACATAAAAGGTTACTCTCCGTAATCAAGTTTGGAGAGGCATTTAACGAAAAACAAAAGTAAGGAAATTTTGAAATGCTACATTATTCCTAATTTTTTTAATGATCTGCGGAGGCAGCTAACTCGCAGCTGTCGCTGATTATAACAGGATGCTCTGCATAAAGTGAGTGTTTTCCTTTTTTTATGGATAATTGAATTGCTGTATTAGCATACGAGGAGCTGCTTTCAAAAGCTCCTTCGCCTTTGTAATTGGGTAACGCCCATCTTCACTGTGTGGTTCCGCTTTTCCATAAAACACGTTTCCTTTCCTTAAAAAAATGCTTATTTAAAATATATTCATTAAATATTCATGTTTTCCAAGCATATGTTTTATGTAAATTATAAATATATTAATGAAAACAAGGATGTACCCACTACGAGGGTGGAAACTTGAAATACTTTATTTTCCAACTTAGAGAAAAAAGAAATCAGACTCCAAATGAAACGATTACAACTAAGGTCTGTAGATTGTTAAGCCTTTCACATTAAAATAAAAAAATAGTAACACAATGTTTACTGGTCACGGAAAATCCCGTTTATCTGGAGCATAATCCTGCAGCGGTGGGCGGGTAAATGTCCATCCTCATAGTAGAAATTAACGCCCACAAAGAAATAATTTGTTCTTGAATATCAGCAAGAAGTACTCGGAATTAAAAGAAATGAGAGCAGTTTATTGTCATAAAAAGAAGGAAACTTAGAGAAAAATGGCAGCTCAAGAAATACATTCCAAAAGCACAAAGTTTATAGGTTTATAGGTTTTTGTAGTAGAGATGCAGCTATATTCAAGATATGCGAAGCCATACCCTCAATCCTTGTTACTTTTGCACAAAACTGCAGGAGTACTGTGTGTTAATTTGCAAAATCTAACAAACCGTTTATGTTAGTTTTGCATATCAGCGTCTCTACACAGAAGGAGTATTCAGAAAATTACATTCACAAATTATACGCTGAGAACGATGTATTTTGTGAACGTAAACATTTCAGAGGGAGTCATTTAACTTGAATTACTCATCCGTCTTGCAGTTGGGCATGTGTTTATAAATAATACAAATAATAAAATTTATAATATTAGAACAGTACTTTCTAATCAAAGCTTATAGCGTCATTAACCTATTACGTTATTTTTCTCCAGAAAAAGATATATTCCTCATCTTACGCTGTAGGCGTATACAAGGGAGGAGTCTACAGAGTATCGAACCCACACCCTGTTTGGTGATTCATTTTTTTGCCATTTTCCCTCCAAACTCGTTTCCATAAATATTAATCTTTTATCGTCACAGAAACTGCGCTTAGTCTTTGGAAGGAAAGTCTTATTCTTAGCAATATACAAAATGTTAAATGGCTCCATAAGTGGATATAAGGGGTGGGGCTATCACTGATATAATTATATCTTATAAAGGCGAATTTCATTCAACTATTAAAACAAAAATTCCTCAACAATTTTAATATATTGACCTATCGACAATAAAAAATGTTGAAACAGTCAAAGTTTGATGTGGCGTAATTAAAAGTCCCCACCCTGTGTTCTTTGATTCCCTATCAAAAAAGGAATAAATTAAAATAATTACACGAAATACTGGGCTGTGAATCTACAAATTTTTTTAGAACATCAGGCGACATTTCTTAAATCAACAGCAGTTTCATTTAATTACTCGGCACGAATATAAACTGCAAGGCCTGCCAACTACAAAGCGGCTAACTCAATTGACATTTTCTGTAAGTCTACTGATTAGTTTTCTGTCTGTACCAAATTCTTACCCATGTCTGCAAAGTACAACATTCCAGGTTTAGACAGTGAAATCAGGTAAATAAATATGTTTTTGTAGCATTGGAGACGAACCCTGCGGTTACGCCCTCGCTATTTAGAAATGAGAGTAGTATTGAGATTTTTGGATTAGTTTTGATATTGATTCATTTAAGTATGTGATTTTTTTCTAGTATGTGATTTTTTTTTTTCTGTCGTAATTTATACTCTGTTTTCCAGATTTTAAAGAGCTTCCTATATTATATATACATATATATATATATGTATATACAGTATATACATGTATATATATATATATATACATATATATATATATACATATATATATATATATATGTATATATATATATATATATATATATATATATATATATATATATATATATATATATATATATATATATATATATATATATATATATATATGTATATCTGGCGGACTGTAGGGCTGGCTTGGCACCTCCATCTTTGATGTATTTTAAATACCGCTCTTTACGCTATAGTTATCAGCGTAAGAAAATACGGGATTCATGCTTCCAACCTATACCAAAGAATATAAATAATATTTCATCGACATTTTTTGGTGCATTGATGTTCTGAATTAGAATCTTATGAGCAACTTTTATAAAAACTGTGACGATCAATAATCCACTTTCTACTTCTACTATGGTACGCACCCTAACTTTAGAGGTACGTCCCCGTTTTCCGATAACTATCTTCGCCCATCCAAATATACATCATTCAACAATTGATTGGGCGGTAGCATGAAATATGAGTAATGAAAAGCGCAGAAATAAAGCTACTAAGAAGTTTAAAACTCGGTTTTCTGTAAGCTATATCACCCTTTGCTTATTAATGAATTAAGTAACTACTCGCTTATAGCGGTAGCAATTACGTGACAGTATATATTAGATAAAATACATTCAATGCTCCAGGAGTATAAAAGTTACAATTTATAAAATTCTTGTATTTATTTCTGGTTAGTTGGAAGTTTTACAATTTTTGAATTTTTTGTGCAAATAAATGTTTTAAGAAAATACTTTTTTCGTGAACAGGAAACCAAATACAGTATACCACTTCTCAAGCTGAGAATCAGCTTCAGGGTATATTTTATTTACCTGCACCAAAGGTGCCAGAACGCCACGATTACTGCTAGAGAATACTAGATTGTTCTTTTGGGAACTTTCAGTTTCAACATACCCAAAATCCATCTCTAAGTTCATTCGTTTTGCTACATAATGGCAAGTATATACGAAGGTTGTAGATGTAAAACTCACATCCTCTACTTTAAAAAGCTAGTTCTTAGTTCTTGGGATTTAGGAAAGAAACTCCGTAACATGATTTATGTAAGTCTTTCCCCTCCCCCTTGAAGGCGGTGGTACATACTGCCTTAACAACGACTTGCAAAATTACTCTAAATCTGTGAAAATTCTGGGAAAACTGGAATTTAAATTGCAAAATGAAAAAAAAAAATGTATGTTTTTCAAAAATGGGGAATGAAAGTCTTTGCCTCTATATTCGTCGTATATTTTCTTAAAAGGTCTAAATATTAGTGTGATAAGGAAAAAAATGGAATTAGATGGAAATGAAATTTTTTCTTCGTTTCTTGGAAGTCCTTTCTTACAACTGATGTAGGCGTACACATCTGGAAGAGGTTTCCGCCTAATTGAGGAATCGTTTAAAAATGCTTCAGGATGCGGACTTCATTATTTTTGTAGAATTCAAAACCACTTTTGCCATAATGAAAATTTTCTGCATTTGTATAACCACGGCAACAAACATTTTAAGTGGGTTCCGGACATCCAACCCTTTTCCAGTACCCAACCATTTTTTTTCCCCCCTGAATAAAATGAAAACGCATCATTTCATGAATGTTTAAAAGAACGAAAGTACTGCAAAGGTAATTTTTTTAATATTTCAAGATTAAAATTAGCCTAAAAATTGGATTGTTTCTCATCTTAAAAAATTCCCGACGAATAAATTAGAAGTCCACGAAGGGGGAGTCACCGTTTCCCCAACAGGAAACACGTACCTCCCTGCACCTTCTACTGGCGCCACCTTCGATTACCTTAATAATCGGCGAAAACTCAAAATGATTAAAATTTACAATTGTCATAGTTATACTTCAAACCAAAGGTGCCAGAACGCCACGATTACTGCTAGAGAATACTAGATTGTTCTTTTGGGAACTTTCAGTTTCAACATACCCAAAATCCATCTCTAAGTTCATTCGTTTTGCTACATAATGGCAAGTATATACGAATGTTGTAGATGTAAAACTCACATCCTCTACTTTAAAAAGCTAGTTCTTAGTTCTTGGGATTTAGGAAAGAAACTCCGTAACATGATTTATGTAAGTCTTTCCCCTCCCCCTTGAAGGCGGTGGTACATACTGCCTTAACAACGACTTGCAAAATTACTCTAAATCTGTGAAAATTCTGGGAAAACTGGAATTTAAATTGCAAAATGAAAAAAAAAAAAATGTATGTTTTTCAAAAATGGGGAATGAAAGTCTTTGCCTCTATATTCGTCGTATATTTTCTTAAAAGGTCTAAATATTAGTGTGATAAGGAAAAAATTGGAATTAGATGGAAAAGAAACTAGCATTTATAACGGATGAAATACATTTTTAAAAATCTTATTTTCTTATTAACACTTTTGCATCATATTACATGTCATACACACATACTTAATAAATCGTATATATATATATATATATTAAATACTCATCTCAAACTGAAATCACTCATCAGACATCAAACGCAATGAAATTTTAAATTCTCGTAAAAATTGAGTTAGTATTCTGAAGCTTCCTTGAAAAAATAAGCCACCTATATATATATATATTTTTATATTTATTGAACATTTTTCTTTGCTCTTTTCTAGAGTTCAAAAGTCTGTCCTTACCTACAAAAAATTATTACCATTCTTTTAGTTGAAGTGGGCGGAAGCTTCAGATCCAAGTTTCCGCCTACAAGCACAACTAGTTACTTTCAAATAGTTCAATATGCCGATTTCATTATTTTAATAAAACTCATTATTATTTATAAAGATCACAATGCACCATATAATTTTTTAATGATATCTTTTGTTTACTGTTTGCGAGGCTTAAAAATCGGTGTTCAAGGCGAGATTTAGGTTCTTCATCCATAGGCAAAATTAAAGTCATCCGCCCCATTATGCTCCCTTTATTTTATATCTCCATGCGTGCTATAAATGCGTTGTCAGTTTAAAAAAGTGTATTCTAGAGAAAAATATTAAATTAAATTACTTGAAATTAATGAAATTTTTTCTTCGTTTCTTGGAAGTCCTTTCTTACAACTGAAGTAGGCGTACACATCTGGAAGAGGTTTCCGCCTAATTGAGGAATCGTTTAAAAATGCTTCAGGATGTGGACTTCATTATTTTTGTAGAATTCAAAACCACTTTTGCCATAATGAAAATTTTCTGCATTTGTATAACCACGGCAACAAACATTTTAAGTGGGTTCCGGACATCCAACCCTTTTCCAGCACCCAACCATTTTTTCTCCCCCTGAATAAAATGAAAACGCATCATTTCATGAATGTTTAAAAGAGCGAAAGTACTGCATAGGTAATTTTTTTAATATTTCAAGATTAAAATTAGCCTAAAAATTGGATTGTTTCTCATCTTAAAAAATTCCCGACGAATAAATTAGAAGTCCACGAAGGGGGAGTCACCGTTTCCCCAACAGGAAACACGTACCTCCCTGCACCTTCTACTGGCGCCACCTTCGATTACCTTAATAATCGGCGAAAACTCAAAATGATTAAAATTTACAATTGTCATAGTTATACTTCAAACCAAAACATATTAATACGAACATACGTATGCAGGGAAATATACAGAGAATGCTGTATTAATACATTAAAATATGAACTAGTTACGAAGTACAAGTCTTTTAAAAGTGTTACAATCTTTTGAAGATGCAAATAAAAGTAAATCAGTATATGTATTTATTATTAATTTATTACATCCAGAAGAAGCGCCTAAAAAGCATCGACGACAAATGATTTTTTAAAAAGTTGTTTTCGATATGTGCATTGATGAAAAAGCGTTTCAAAATATTTATAAGATACATTCTGTTTAAAAAAAAACAATAATAATAATCAAAAAAATATTAATAATCAAGAATTTTTGTCAGTTTTAACGTTTGCTTAATTGCATGGACTGGCTCTTTAAATTTATTTACGGTATGATACTAGCGCCACGGCGGAGAATGTACACTACAATATGTTTGCGGTTTTCTATTATTCTCAGTTTCGCCTGAACAGCCGTGTGAAGATCGCAGGTAGCCATGGTAGTTACAAATTGCTTGTGGCAAATGCACGCCCATTCATGAAGAGGGGGGAGGACCTCGTTAGCAGAAGGTGAGTTTTATAGAACATTTCAAAGAAGGGGGGCTGAAAAATTTAGTTTTTCGAAAATATCGAAAGGTAAACTATTTATAACACTGATTTACATTGCACTCGTACTGTGCGTACTTGTTTATAATTTAGTCTGTTAAGGAAAAAATAAATCACGTTAAAGTGGTTTGTAATGTTTTCATTACTTGGGTGGAGTTTTAAATATGTCCCAAATAATAAAAAAATAATGTTATGTAAATCCAATTTGAAATTCCATCGAGTGTCTAATGCAATTAGAAACTCGTTTTCAAAATAAGGTCAATTCCATTGGCGATTAGAAAATGAAATATATAGCTAGGTTTCCTACTTTTACGATTAAATTAATTTACACTGTTGAGTTTTCACTTGTTTACAGTTTATTCTGTTTAAAAAAAGTTCACTGCAAGACAGTCTAGAAAATGTAATCACATCACGTTGATATATGTACGAGACAAAAGTCTAATTAATATCCTTCATAATACAGATTTTCAGGGATGTATCCAGGGGGAAGCTGAGGGAGTTGCAGCCCCCCTCAAATGAAATCTAACTCCTTACTTAGCTTACAATTTGATATTTAAGCTTACAATCGGAACTCTGCTTACAATTTGATACACAGCCCCCCCCCCCTCGCCAACAGAATGAAATCCTGCAGAATTAGATGACCTCGAATTCCATGTCTCTCCAGCATGCAAATTTTGAATACTATCAAAGAATTCAGTTGCGCTGGATGCTCAAAACAAATTTAGAATACCTGTTTACAAAGTATTCTATGCACGATTGCAAAGAGTGAAACCTATAAAAGTTGCCATACACTCAGGAAAATTTCTTTAATAGTATAGTATTGCAATATTTTCGTAAAAGGAGTTTCTTCAGCTCATTTATCAAAACAACATTTATGCTTACGATTTTTCCTGAAAGTTGAATGAAACATATAATGTCAATAACAGTGCATAGAACATTAGGTGATGATGTAACATTAATTTATTCGAAGATTTAACTTTATTACCTTCTAAGTTGTTCTTTAAGTTGTTCAAAAGCTCTGTGACGGCTATCGCTGTTTCAAAAGAACAGCTTTTATAATTTATGTTATAATATAATAATAATTTGTGTAATGTTTACTTAGTAATTTATAACTGAAATGTTTTTAATTAGTATAAATGGCAAGTCATTTGAAATGGTTTAAAACTTGTAATTATACCTTTGATAAGCATAATCAGCATTCATTATAAAAATATTTATTACTTAACTGAATGAAAAAATTACTCAGCATATTAAACTTAAAAAAAAGAAAATGCTTTTTGTTAAATGTTTTTTAAAGCATAATGCAAAAAGTTTAGCTTAAAAATTGAGTCAGCACTCTATAGATTGCTTGACAAAAGGAGCCACCTATATATTTTTTTTTTTATATTGAAATTTTTCTTTGTATTTTTGTCGATCTTAAAAGTCTGTGTTTCTTACCTACAGAAAATTATAACCATACTTACAATTGAAGTGGGCGTAAACTTCAGATACAGGTTTCCGCCTACATGCACAACTTCTTACTCTTAAAAAGTTCATGATGACGATTTCTTTATTATAATAAAACTCATTAGTATTTGATAAGATCTCAATGCATAATTTAATTTTTTAAGGAAATCTTTTGCTTACTGCATGCGCAGTTTAAAAATCTGTGCTCATGGAAGGATTTAGTTCCTGTATCCGCAGGCAAAATTAAAATCATCCGCCCCCATCATTCTTCGTTTACTTATATATTTCCATGCATACTATTAATGCGTTGTCACATTGTCAGTAAAAAAAAAAAACTATTCTAGAGAGAAACATTCAATTAAATTACAAAGATATTTTAATTAGGAAAATGTTTTTTAGGTGCTTTAATGTTTTTATTAGTGCATTTTTGAAACGCATAAAATTCATGTTTCATATATTGGGAGCGGCATCCATAGTCATTCGCCCAGCCAAAAGTCTTATGACATTGAAAGTGACGACTCTCGATGAAATGAATGTACTCGTGAATCAATACATTTTTGGTAAGTGCAAAGGGGCGGGGGGAAAAGGTCTGCATCAGGTGAATACCGCCTGCGATTTAAAAGAGAAAAAAAAAAAGGAAAAAGAAAATACCACACTAGACTAAATAGAAAACACGGCTCTGTCTTTCTTACTCATCGAATGTCATACCAACAAACATCTAAGTTATCCCAACCATTTTGTTTCCGACTGAAATGAAAACGTATCATTTCACAAATACTTAAAAAATGAAAGTACTACAAAAGCAATTTTTAAAAAATCAGGGATGTAGTTAGGCCGCAACGCAGCGGAACGACGTTCTGGTACATTTTAACTAGCCGGAACCGCATTGCGGAACTCAAATGCGATTAATATTATTATGACTGTAGAATCTAACCTATATCCTGAAAGATGAAAAAAAAAAAAATTATTCTCCTCATAATAAGAATATTTCTGTTTTAATTCCATGGATACCGTGGTAATTCAAACAACTCAGAGTCTAGCCCATAGGAATTCAATTCTTGCCGTTTCTGTTCTCTCTGAATCTTTGAAAAGGGGAAAAAACAAACAAACAACAACAAAAAAAAACTTCACTATCATGAATTCAAGTAAGGAAATACATAGAACCACTGGATTCTGAGAATCAATGTTAATAACAAAAGGAGCGCGGATGTAAACGCGGAGCATTATACTTCAGGCAATTTCATTGCTTGTAGTGTAGTCACACTTTTCATTGCAGGCAATGAAAAATTTGTGACTTTCCACAAATTTTCATCAATCAAAAAAAGATTTCGGGAGCTTCAGCCTCTCCAAATTGTTAAAGGGTAACCTTCTGCCTTATGCGCTTTGGACAGGTAAAATTAACTTTTAATAATTTATCCCCCCCCCAAAAAAAAAAGAAAATAAACGTTCGTTTTAGGGTCAATAAAGTTTTTTCCCCCCTTCAAAATGCACAACTTCCTATAGTGCTTACTGACATAAAAAGCCGGATTTTATGATGGGTTTCTATAAACTTGTTCTCTCCCCCTCCCTCCTCCATTCCCTTTTGAGTCATGCTTTTCGGGGGAAGTATTTTAGCACTACAACACTGTTTTTATTACAAAATTAAAACTGGCCTAAAAATTGGATTGTTTCTTATTTTAAAAATTCCCCGACGAATGAATCAGAAGTCCCTGAAGGGGGGGGGGTTCACTTCCCCCTGGACTTCTTCCCGGCGCTGGCTTCGATTACGTGAATAATCCGTGAAAACACAATAAGATTAAAATTTACAATCCTCATGTTTATACTTTATTATTAATAATAATAATAACTCGAACATACGTATATAGGGAAATATAGGAGAGTGTCGTATTAATACATTAAAATATGCACTAGTTACGAAAAACAAGTCTTTAAAAAAGTACTTCAGTCTTTTGAAGATAAAATATATATATATCTATTTATTTATTTATTATTAATTTATTACATCTAGAAGAAGCGCCTAAAACTAACACATTAACTAACACATAATAATTTTTTAAATGTTGTTTTCAATATGTGCATGGATGAAAAACTGTTTCAAAATATTTATATATGAAGATACATTCTGTTTAAACAAAAAAAAAAATAAAATAAAATAAAATAAAATAAATAAAATAAAATCTAGAATTTTGGACACTTTTAACGTATGTTGGTTGTATGAACTGTCCCGTCAAATCTCTCTACAGTGTGCATGATACTAGCGTCACGGTGTGTTCTCGGTTTTCTACTGTTCTCAGTTTCGTCTGTACAGCCGCGTGAACATTGCAGGAAAGAAAATCTGAACACTTTCTATAGATTAAAAGTGCTATAAATTAAAAGCGTATCATAATCCATACGTCTTCTCTATTTTCTTTCCCTATTCCAATTAAGTTGCAAATTGTATCATTATTCATGAGTGTACCCTATTTTTCTCCCTTGTTCCATAAAACACACCTTTCGAATCCATATCTATTTTAAAATCGCCTTCAGAAACTGTTCTGTAATCTTCGCAAAGCATATTCCAACCATATTTCACCATTTTAAATACTGTTTCGACTGGTATAATAATCCATGAGTGTGTCGTGTTTGTCTTTCTTGTTCCATAAAACACATATTTGGAATTGAAATCTATATTAAAATCGCCAGTTAAAACTATTTTACAATCTTCGCCAGGCATATTATAACCATACTTTTTTATTTATTTTGAGTTGCTAATTAATTTTTTAAGCCAAATTCGCCAGATATAACCAAGCTTGGTTCGGTTTTGAAGTTATTTTTTGTCAGCAAACTTTATGATCAACTATCAACAATTGCAAACTTTGTGCGACTTTCGGCATTTTAATCTCCCCCTCCCCCCAACCTCCGCGTTATCCGGCAAACACATTTGAAAAGATCTTCACTGTGTCAGGTCATGTCTACAATACCTGTCTACAAATCTTGTCTACAAAGTGGCGTAGACAAAAATCTGGGCTTTGACGAAATAATACCCTAGTGCTAATAAACCAGTAACCGTGCTGTAGGGAAACTAGAGAAGGATTTCACCTATAATAATTCTTCCAAAAATTCGAGGGTTTGATAGTGTGAGAAATATTTCGCTATCCGCTTCTTATTTAAGGGCGTACATTTTGATAGCTCCTCCTCTGAATATGCCCAGAATATCTGAAAACGGAAAGCATTGATCATGCTTTGTTAATTACTGAATGATATGATTTTAAATTAGTGTGAAATATAGATTCTTTAATGTAAGGTTCTTTTTTATAAAATTTTATTATTATTATTATTTATTTATTTATGTTAACGTTTTTATTCCAGTATAAGTAGAGGAATTTTGGACCCGCCGCCCCCCAAATAAAACAAAATAATTGAAAATAGTGGTCATCTAAAGCTGAACTTCGTCGCGAAGTTGAACTTCATCACTTATACGTCGACTTACACGAGGGTTTTTTATTTATTTATTTTTTATCAGAAGTCAAAAATGCCTTCTTGAAAGACAATTGTTCTCTTTCCGCATTCCATAACACAGTCACGTCGATTACTGTCGATTTCCATACCAGGAAGAATGTAGCGATACAGAGATCGAAAACATATATCATGATGAGCTGATGACGACAAAGGAATTTTGTGAATGATTTGGCGAGTCTAACACTGAATCGTATCTTGAATCAGTTTAAGTTTGTACATTACTACTTTATCCTGTCAGTAGTGTCATATTATTATTAATTATGAGTTCAATTCTGTATATTACTTTTGTATTTTCTTTTTTTCAGATGATTTTGAAAAATGTATTTAAAAAAAAAAATAAATTTCTATAGTCTGCTCGCGGAAACGAAAGAAAACAAACGGGTTACCAAAGAATTAATTTTTTTGGCACCAATCTCTAGTTTGGGGTTAAGAAAGGTTAAATTCACCTAACAGCGTAAATGTAAGAAAGCAGAAACTCATACTGTGTTTGGCGCTTTGGCAAAATGCCAGGTGTTTACTCTTCGCCAGTTTGCATGTGCAATTGTTTAGTTTCGTTCTCTCGACTCGGCGAACAGACTGTAGATAGCGAAAGTGGGGATGCGACTTATACGCTGGATCGACGTATACGCAGGTAAATACGGTATATTGCTAAGAATTAAAACTGTACATGTATATTGCGCTTAAATTAAATTTTCAAAAGTTATGGCACATCAACTGCACACTGAAGACATTCTTTTACAAACTCTCCTTTTTCAATCCTTCTCAGTTTTTCCACGTTCAGTAATTTTTCCTACTATAATGTACTTAAGATGACCACTATTTTCGGCCTCTCTATGTGCTCACGAGAAAAACGACTGGTGACATACGTTTATATATGCTTCGATTTTAATTCTCTATCACTTCGAAAATTTAATTCTAATGCAGAATATTCTCCGCTGTGCGTTGTATCACAAATGCCTTAAAATGTTGTATTCTTTCACTGCAGTTACATCCTCGTTGTGCAAATAAGGCAAACAGCATTATTCTTGTGTTCAATGTCCAGGCTAGCGGGTCGCAGGTGGAAGATCCCTGATTTAAAATATAAAGTGTTTCCGATTTTTTTAAAGGCATTTTCGCTGTCTCCTGCGTTGCCCCTGGACTAACCACTGGTGTTCCACCTTGCACTAATGATGAAAAAAAAAATATCAGGCAACAATTATATAATGCCCTTTGTATTTTTAATAAAAAGAACACAAAGGGAGGGGAAAATGCAGAAGCGCCCTATACTATCTTTAAGCAACAGAAGGGTTGTACTAAACGATTTTCCCTAAACTGTGTTCAGAAGACAAAAGGTTTTTCAATTACTTAAGAATCTCTACAAATTGTTTATCCTTGAATTTTTACCGTTTATAAAGGCGGATATATCGGAGAAAGATTCGAAAACGAGAAAGTGTAATTTCATTAACTACTTATGAATATAATATCAATCTAAACGTACACCTTGCGACAACATGCTGTTCACTGCACGTACTTCGTTTCACAATTCCCGTAAATCAGGGGCGTAGCCAAGGGGGGGGTAGGGGGGTCATAACCCCCCATGAGGAATTTTTTGCCATACAAAATGTATATTGTTCACTACATTATCACACACACGTATACATATATATGAGTTGTAGTAGTCGTAATCCCCCCCCCCCCCATGAAAAATTTCTGGCTACGCCCCTGCCGTAAATGTAAGAGCACAAGATTCACCGGATGAACGATTAATTGATTGCTTCGAACGTACTCGCAATGAGTGATCCATGAATTTAAAATATACCTGAGACACACTCAGATTTTTTGATTGGAAATTAATATAGATACGGATGGGAGCACAATTATAAATATATTATTATATCTAAAATTACTACCTTTTATTTCTGGTGTTTAATTTTTATTGTAATCGACTGGCATTGCTTTTATTTTTAAAATATTCAGACGAAGTTGAAAAGCATGTTTTCCTTTACATAGGAACGTAATCCTACATTGAAAAATAAACGCGACGTTACTATACTCGGCGCAACAGCACTGGTGTTCCATTAAAGAAAAGTAACCAATTTTTCTTCATATTCCTAAAGCACAGCATTTTCGAAAACTACGTCGTTCATTCATACAGGTAGGTATATACTTGTGATGCTCAAAAATTATACGCTTTTCGTGTAACGCGGGGAGACTGCCCACAGCAAGATATGACTCTGACAGAAATAACTTTCAATTCAATGTAATAAGTGATTACATTACTTTGAAATAATCCTTTATTTTTATTTTATTTTATTTTTTTTGGAGGGTGAGTATTGAAACTAAACATAAACTTTTGTGAGAAAAGTGTTTTATTCTGAATGGTCATTTCAGTCCAGCAGTTAAGAAAGACTGCTAACCGAAAGAATGCAGATTTTATTCCGGCTACCACTGAAAATTTATCGGTACATGCAGTGCATGTGTACGCTAAGTATGCGGATCCGGAAATACTTTTAACGGTCCCGGGAAGTTTCCGAGAATTGCCAGTACTAAAAGGTCTTCCAGCTCCTGTTGAAAATATAGAGTGCCATGGGAAACCCATAAAAAAGTTTTAAAAGCAGTAAGCCGAGCAAATGCGCCATAAATAAGCTTTTCTCTATAGGTAAATGAATGAAATATTTATATTCTCTAACGATAAAACTTTGCTTTAATAAGATCGATTTCAGCACATATTTATTATTGCTCATAACCTTTAGCGTCATGTCCTTTACAAAAAGTAACTTCACTACCAGAATTTATTAAGTGTTAATCTTGCCTTTCAGTGCTATCGCTGTAACGGCTTCTTTCTCAGTGGGCTGCCTACATAGAGTCCCTTGGACCAGAAGACAACTCGATATGGCGTGCCATAAAGAGAATGAAAAATCAGACCCTAACCATTCCACCCATTAAGCAAGGGGACAGGTATCTCATTAAGGAAGTTGATAAACTCAACGCTATCGCAGAAAAATATGAGCTCCAATTTCAAAATACAGAACCCACCCTGCTCAACATAGAGCCAGCAGTACAGGAGTTTCTTGCCCGCCAAACTGATACTCACATCACTTCTGCCCTCCCCTCGGAAATGGTTGAGATCACCGAGTCGTTACCCGCCAACAAATGCCCAGGACGGGACCAAATCAGCAACTCTATGCTTAAACACCTGCCAGCTATCACCATCTACAAGCTCACGGCACTAACTAATTCAATACTAGAGCAGCAGCACTTTCCGCTTTGCTGGAAAGACGCTATGGTATGCCCGATTCCAAAGCCTCACCAAAACCTCTCTCTGCCTGAATCCTATCGTCCAATCAGCTTATTAAGCAGCATTGGCAAGGTGGTCGAACGTATCATCCAACGAAGGCTCCAAGCAGCCCTCGACGAATCTAACACCATCATTCCCGAACAATTTGGTTTCAGGAAAAAACAGAGCACAACACAGCAGCTCTACCGTGTTGTCGATCAACTCGCCGAGGGCCTGCAGCTCAAACAGCATACAGCCATCATAATGCTGGATGTGTCCAAAGCATTTGACAAGGTGTGGCACGCTGGTTAACTGTACAAAATGATTAATATGGGTATCCCTGATTCCCTCATCCGGCTGATGAAAAGCTATCTCGAAGACCGAAGTTGCACCGTCAGAATCGGCAGCACTCACTCTGACAGGCATGCCATACGCAGCGGGGTACCGCAAGGATCCATCCTCGGTCCCACGCTCTTCAACATCTTTGTGAATGACATACCGAAGCACGATGCCACCAGGATCGCACTTTACGCGGACGACACAGCGATTGTCGCCAAACATCCCAATGCAAGATTCCTTAAAAACGCACTCCAAGCGCATATTGACGCAATAGACATGTGGATGCGTAATTGGAAAATTAAATTAAACGCTAGCAAATGCACAGCCATGTCTATGGGCAAAAAGGCTCCGCCGAGCAGAATCACCATTAGCACCACGCCAATTGAATGGGTACCCACAGCCACTTATCTGGGACTTACATTGGACCGCAACCTCACCTGGAAGCACCACACCAACCGGACAAGAACGAAAATGATGAATGCCTTTGGGGCCATCAGTAAAATTATCTTCAACAGGAAACTTAAACTAAATGTTAAAAGTCTCCTCTACAAAGCCCTGGTACGGCCAATTGCTCTGTACGCGGCCCCTGCATGGGCGTACGCAGCCCCCACCCACATTAAGAACCTCACTGCTCGTGAAATGCGAATATTACGGACCATCCGAAACGGTCCCGCTCACATATGTAACAAGGCAATCAGGAAAGACCTTAGAATCAAGCCACTACTGACGCAAGTCAAAAGAATGACGCGGCGATTCCATGAGCAGCTCAGCCGTCTCCCTAGTGAGATAATCTATGAACTGCCGGACTTTCCCTCGAATCCTACATACAGAAAGCGCCCGAAAGCCATACTCAGCCTCCCCACGGACTGATCTCAGTCGAGTAACCCAGAGGAAGATCATCGCTTGACGGTGAGGGGACTCTGGGTCGACCATCGAGATCAGCCCTCACTGCACCATGCACTGACATGAACCGAAATTCACGGGGTTCTTGTGACCCACTCTGTAGCATACGCTACATTCTTACGCTTTACTAATCACCAACGCGTGCACAAAGCGCATTGACTCAAATTGGAGGTTAAACTTTCAAGTTAGGAACTCCTTTAACTGCATTTTCAGTCAGTCAGTCAGGCTTCTTTCACTACGCGAAATTCTGCTCTATGCCCCCACTAGGGATGGACGCGAGACGTGCGAGACGGGAATCGGGGCTGTCTCGTCTCGTCTCGCAGTGGTAAACCTCTGTCTCGTCTCGCGTCTCGTCTCGTCTCGCAAACACTGTGTCTCGTCTCGCGTCTCTCAAACAAATTGCTGTCTCGTCTCACGCGAGACGCGAGTCTCGCAAAATTAAGGACTGCGACTTCGTTACCATTTTATACTAGCTTATTATTGGGATTTTATTGAAAATTAATATTAATAATAACAATTACTTACATATAGCCACATTAGTAGATATATTAATAACTATATCAGCATATATCGGCATTTGAAGTAAAAGAAATTGAGATTTAATCCGTATATATAATGTCACACCGAAAATATAGTATTTATTTTTATTTACCAACTGCGTGCCCGTTCTTCGCACTGTAGTAAACGAAAATTTTCCTAACATGAGTAATTTCAATTAATTCCAGTGATGTGGAATCTAAAATAAAAGCAAAATTATTTGACTCTTGATGTAAAGTTTGCGTCATGAGTATTAACCTGGCATCATTGCAATATAATGACTCAAAAAACTACGAAAGTGTCATTCGCGATCAGAAAAGTGAAAAGCTAAGCGGTTTGCAGAGAACTCCCGACTTTCAAAATGTGTTATTTCTACATCATACTGTAGTTCTACATCATACTGTTCAAGTTGTAGCATTAAATACCTCAGACACTACATGAAATGGACAACCGTTTGCTTTAAAATAGCTGCGCACCCGCTCTTCATACGAGAAGTAGCGAATATTTTACTAAAATCATATCTGCATGAGACAAAACAGATTTTTTTTTTTAAGTTCAAGTAATCTCCTCTGTTGAAATTACTGCGGGATATATTAACACAAATTAGAATTACTTATCGTTCAGTTGGTTCTAAGATAACCCTTGAAAAATTATAAACAGAACACTTTTAGTCTTTATTAAATCTCTACTATTTACTTTAACGTCAATTTCAAGTCTCTAAAATATGTGTAATTTTTATATTAATGAAAACAAGATTATATTAACGATAATTATAATTATTTGCCTATTATTTCCAATAACATTACCGTCTGTGCATTTTTAGATTTCATTATAGTATCTCAGTTGGTTAATAGACGTCTTATTTTTTGTTTATATTTTAAATTACTGAACCGTTAATTTGTTGACGACTATCCCTTTGTACTTTTCCACAATAATTTTTAGCGATAGTACTACAGTCGGTAAGGTCGCCCTGTTTACAGAAAAATTAAACCACAATCCCCCTAATGTATATCCAGTGTGGATTTTTTAAAAAAATGAAAAGACATCTAACAGGCGAAGATAATTTTAGAATAGGAACCCAACTGCAAGATAAAATGATGGGGAGGAAAAAAAATTATAAAAGTTTTGCAAGCCGAAGGAAGGGAAAACATGATAATATAAACGAAAACAGAAATAGTTTTTTAAAAAATTGCTTGCATTTCTTTCCGTCCGATATTAATCTATAAGAATAAAAAATGTCATTTTAATCTCTTTAAAATAGGTCAACAATAGGGATTTAACCGCCCCTAGAAAGTTGTTACCAGGGTGGGCGCCCCCCTCCCTACGCACGCCGCAACGTGCGGGAAAGTTTGAGGATAATATCGGTACAAGGATATTTCAACCAAGGATATTCAACCATATTTCAACCTACTCAGACTAAGCATCAATGCGAATGCAAGTTGCTCTACTTCTAATCTCTCTCTGATATACCCGAAACCCGATTATCACAGGGGCAAGAGAAGGCGGTAGTCCGGTGCCCCTGAAGAAAAAGGGGGCCCATATATATCCCGATTATCTAAATTATAAATTCATATGTACTGAAATAGTAATTGTGGGGAAAAAACTGAATTTCCTCTATAATATAGGTATTGCCTAATTGTCTATCACTAGATGAAGTTAGAGATATTTTTTTGGGGTGATAAATACGATTTGATTAAAGTACAAAAACTACAGTTAACTGAAATGCAACTTTCGAGTACAACAGCTGTCAAAACTGGGTTAAAATGCTTAAAAAAGGGGGGCTCAGTAAAGGGGCTTAATGCGTAAAAAAGGGGATAGTAAGGGGGCCCCCCAAACTTAATGCCCCGGGCCCCGTCTAAAAGTGGTCAGATTTGAACATATCGTACCGCCTTTCCTATTTACTTATTATTTTTCTTTCAACTCTTCTCTGTTTTCTTTTTTTTCCGCCTCTTTCTTTATCCTCTCCTTTGTGTGTTTTGTATATCTCTCGTCTGTTCTAATTTTAAATGTTACGTGTTTGTGCGTATTGTAGAGTGCTGATAGTATACCTGGACCGAAAACGAAGGAGACGCAAGTTAAACGGTAGAGGCTTCAGGCAAATTGTCGCTTTTCAGATCGTATTTATGCGAGAGGGAAAAAAATGCGAGAATTCTCGCGAGAAATCTCGCGCGAGACAAGACTCTGTCTCGTCTCTCGTCTCGTCCCGCAAAATATTTTCTTTCTCGTCTCGCGTCTCGTCTTGCAAAAAAATGCCTGTCTCGTCTCGCGTCTCGTCTCGCGAGACAATGCGAGAACGCGAGACAATGCGAGAATTCTCGCGTCTCGCGTCCATCCCTAGCCCCCACGTTGTGTCGTCTGTGGAGACCCCCCACGAGCATTTTGCCTGCCCCATTAAAAAATTGACCAATACTAATGAAGAAAAAATACCCCCCAAATGCTGTAACTGCTCGAAAAACCATCCCGCCAGCTACAAAGGATGCAAATCCTTCCCCGATAACCCCCTAATTCACCCCCCCCACTCGAAAAACTAATTCCAGTAATGTAAGCAAACCCAAAACTTTCGCCGAAGCCACTAAAAACAATAGAAATAACACCTCCTCCACCTCCCAAAATACTCTTAATGAAATTGCATCCATAACAAAACTCATAGAAAAAGAGATCGGAGTGACTTCCCTTCTAGATTTACTTAATAAACTAAAAGAACTTCTTAACAACTTAAAAAACTGTAATGCAACACAGGAAAAATTAATATATTTTCTAAATTTCATAAATAACAGCGAAATCACTGGTCACAGTGATTGAGCTTGTTTACAACTATTATTTTGCTTAAAACCTAACTTTTCTTCCTCCCCTTAACTTTTTTCATCTTTCTTTTATTACTTAACTTATATCCAACTTTATTAATTTCTTAAGGCTCAGTAAAACCTTAATAGTTACTGAAAGGGAGATTGTGGGAATTTTTTCCCAGGCGCTCCCTATCCAAAAACATTCTTATACCCCCCCCCCCCCCCTTCCATTCTTTGAAAGATCTAAGACTACAATTGATATGCAGTTCAACAGTGCAGACTAACGTAACGTAGAGCACATTTTGGAGCAATTGAGACGAAGCCTCTTATCTCCGGTAGACCGTAAGTGGAAATCAGAATTGTCACCTCATAGAAATTATCACTGTTAGATTACAGGTAAGTGCAGATATAAAGGGGAAGGGGGGGATAGAAAAAAAGAGTTGGGAGGGGGGAAGAATCCTAGCTCCCTGACAGCGCCACGGACGTGCTCATTGGCGAAATAAATAAGCAGAGCGTTAGTTTAGCACAACTTGATTGGTGTATATATTGTTTCGCCGCGGAAGAAAGGGGAGAGGAATGACCCCTTGATGGTTATCTATTTCTTGTGTTCCAAATAAACCAGCCGAAAAGAGAGACCGCCATTTTCAACCACACACGAAACGGACTTAGGGAAAAGATTCTTCCTCCCTTTCCCCGCTTGTTGCTGTGCTTTCAAGTGAAATAGAAAATTTGTCCTGCAGGGGCTTTCATAAGCTATTTATTTATTTTATTATTAGATAAGCCACTTTTCAGTGTTTTGTAACTTCAATTTTTGAAACTTAAGAAAAATTTATTTGGCGTGAACCATAATTAATATTCACAGTATGTATCGAAACATAATTTGCGTTTCGATACATACTGTGCATTCTTCTGTACATACTCTGCATTACTCCTGTTCCCTTATGTGAACAAGCTCGTAGAACATAACATTACAAACAGTTTATAATGCCTTTCAAAGTATTTTGAGTATAAAATGCAAAACTCAGTAGATTATTACGCCAGGATCAATAAATAAGCATATTAGAGATTTTTAGGTCAAGGTATTGTTATCATGACTTTTTGTAAAGTTATTATGTGATTGAAAAGTAAACGAATAACCTAAATAAAAGGTATGCCACTTGTTTAAAATTTTATGAATTTAGTGGAAAAAATACTACAGTTTTTTAAGCAAGCAGGTGTATCATAATCTGTGAGTGCACTCTATTTGTTGTCTCTATTCCATAAAAAACTTCTTCGGAATTCAAATCTATATTAAAATCGCCTACTAAAACTACCGTAAAATCTTCGCAGGCATTTTCTAACCATACTGTCCCTTTATAATAAATTGTCGCGTTTTGGCACCAAAGTTAGCGATCAATTATCAAAAACTGCAATTCTTGTGCGACTTTTAACATTTTATTAAGGCCCCCTCCCCTCCACGTTATCTGGCAAACGCATTGGTAAGTTCATGTCTACAAAACCTGTCTACAAGATCGCGTACGCAGAAACCATTATCAGTGGGGGAAAATTATCTTTGAATGGCTTTTCAGCAAATGAACAAATCAAATTATTTTAAGTGAAAATTTGCACAATGGTATCTGCGTAGGGGGTTATGCCTTGAGCGGCGCACTTTTCAAGGGTTTCTGACGTATTCAGGTTACATCTGGAGAAAACATTCAAAAACTCCGGACAGTTGCTGGGCGCAAAATTATATTGCATTGTGTAGATATAATACACTTGCAAAAGATGGGTGAAACAGGGCAAAACTTCCTAAAATTTGTTCAAAATTTTATATTTTAATTTGTGTTTGTTGCGGTAAACTTCACGCATTCGCAAAAAACAATTTCTTTATATATCGCTTTAGAGAAGGTAAACACCACTAAATATTTGTTGGGCAAAATTTCTCAAAATTACGTCATTCAGATAGCAAAGTCCATACAGGAAATATCTATTTCTTTCAAGGTAATAAGCTTCGTATGATAGGTTAGGTGAATTTTTTTTTTAATCGTTAAATTTTAGCAAAACAGGTTTAAACTAAATAATGGTTGGGGAAACTTATACATAAAATATGCGTTTAAATTCGTGTTTTGGGGTGTGAACTTCATACATACAATTGAATCTCGATATCTCGACTTCGTTTATCTCGATTTTCGATAATCTCCAAGTTTTTTTACAGCCCCATATTGACCTAATGTATAATTTAAGAGAATTTTTTTTTCTCACTATCTCGAAGATACTAATCTATCATTCCGCTTATCTCGATATTTACAGTTACTTAGAAATTTGCAAGCCCTGTTAACTTGCCGGAAGATATCTTTAATGCTTTGTATAAAAATAATGATAAGTATAACATGAAATCGAAACTGAAAAATGAAATTGTGAAAAATTATCTAGTACCCCAATCCTAAATAAAATTGGTCAATTAATGCTTTGATTCTGTGTATTATCTATTAATGCTTCTGGGGCTGAACACAGCAATACATTTTGGAGGGGTACCAAAGGTGAAAAAGGCCGAATTGTTCACAAAAAGACTTCACATTATCATTTTGTTAACAAAATTTTAAATTTCGGAAGAGGGGGGGTGGCGGACCCCCCTAGTCCACCTTGGTACCGTTTTGCCAATGGCTTATGAAAGCCCCTGTATGACAGTTCTTTTAACATTATTACTAACAATCAAATTACCCACTTACCATCAGAAAAGTAAAAATATTTTGCTTCATAGAGTTTGATTTGATGATATATTCAGGGGTATATTTTTACCGTGTGTTGAACACGGTAAAAACATGCCCCTGAATAAGATATTATGTGCGATTTTCGATATCTCGAATTTCTGTTATATCGAATATTTTTTGCCGGTCCAGCCAACTTCGAGATATTGAGAGTCGACTGTATATATGTGTGTGTGCGCGTGTGTGTCTGTGTCGCCTATTGTTTCCATTTTTATTCCTTTTTTTTAATTGTACTATATATATATATATATAACTATACCTAATGTAAATTAATTCCTAAATTATTTTACTTATAAACGAAGAAAATAAAGGCAGCTTTTTCGTAAATGAAAAAGTCTACATGGAATTTGACACTTTAAAAACACGTACAGCACTCCCGTCCATGTCCGGTGTACGGCTCTGAAACACAAATTATGTTTCGATACATACTGTGCATATTAATTATGGTTCACGCCAAATAAATTTTTCTTAAGTTTCAAAAATTGAAGTTACAAAACACTGAAAAGTGGCCTATCTAATAATAAAATAAATAAATAGCTTATGAAAGCCCCTGCAGGACAAATTTTCTATTTCACTTGAAAGCACAGCAACAAGAGGGGAAAGGGAGGAAGAATCTTTTCCCCAAGTCCGTTTCGTGTGTGGGTGAAAATGGCGGTCTCCCTTTTCGGCTGGTTTATTTGAAAAAAAAAAGGAAATAGATAACCAGCAAAGGGTCATTCCTTTCCCCTTCTTCCGCGGCGAAACAACACCTAAACCAAAAGAGGTTAAGATTATCCTTAATGAATTGCATCAGAAAGATGAATAATAGCACGAGGTCTTTTGTGATACATTCTACTTTCGTAGTCGGGTAGATTAAAGAGTAATTCGTTAGGATCGTATTGTTACGAATTTTTGGGGTAACCCGCTGTTCTGGGGTTTAAATTTCGTATTGTCCGCGTCAAATAGTTAAATTTTGCTTTTTGTTACATGAAAATCGGTCAACTAGAACGCGAGATACGGAGTTTTGGGTTTCCCTATTGGTTTGTATAGCCTTTTCTAGAAATCTCGAGAAATATTGGTCTTAGGTCTTCGGTAACTTCACTTTTGGGGACATATTTTTTGTGCCAAATTTGGCGATAGTTCGACAAAAGTCGCCAAGCTTTGCGAATTTACGATAACATGCAGTTTCAATGTTGCCAGTTGCCAGGAAGTCCTACTCGGAGTTCTCATTCTGATTTCAGAATATCCGATTTTATCCATGTTTTAAATACACAAGACACTTCGATATTTTAGAATCAAAAACTCTTTAAATGGCGAGGAGAAACAGTACAATGACTTCCTTTTTAAAAAACAAGAATCAAAGTTGTTTCTGTAAAAATCTTACTGCTGATTCATACTAAAGTTACCAGAGAAAGCGAATCATGTTTCCTTTGAATTACGGGCAGGAAGTAAAGAGAAATTGTAAAAAATGTATACTACAATCTTTTAATAGAAATTAATAAATATATTTATTTACTTAGAGCTGTGATAATTTCTATATAATTTGGGATGTTTTTTTAATTGTCATTATATCTAGTTCCATGAAAGCTCTATAAAAATCAGCTATAAAGAATAGTGTTTCACCTCAAAAGAACCTGTGTAATGAAACCTGTTCGTTGGCAGTAACGTAGCAAACAGAACTGGCGTCCGTTGCACGATGCCTTTTATCGCGTCCCTCCCTCCAATTTTTTTTCGAAATTTTCTTTTTTTTTAAACGATGATTTGGTGTCTCCCTGAAAGCGCCTCCCGGAGCATGGTAGACCCCCTCATTACGCCACTTACGTTGGCGGCTGGAGCACTTGCCCCTCTTTCTAAATCCTACTTTGCAACAACTACTTTTTTAATAAGTGCATATTTTTGTCAAGCCTTTTCCAAAAAAAAAAAAAAAAAAAAAAAAGAATGCATTCGTGAAAGTTCTCTTAGTGGGATATTTTTAAAACTATTGTTAGCAGGAATCTTTTTTAAATTCGATAAAAAAATTATTATTACTTTTTATACTAAAATTGCACGTGAAAACTGCAAATCATATTTAATATGATAAAGATTTTAATAATATGTAAGATACTACCATACTTCAGGTTCACTATTTCTTGTATAACTTAGCTTCTAGTTATCGTAGAAACAAAAGTAAAGCGGCTCTGGAATCCTAATCGTGTGACCTATAAAATAGGGGGAAAAAAGCAAATAAAAAACGTCTCGGAACTCCACAAAATAAGGATTTTTTGAGTAGGCCCATAAATTAAAATTTACTTTAATGAGATCATGAGCACTTTGCGGCATCCCTAAAGTGACCATATGTCCCGTTTTGAGCGGGACAGTTCCGTTTTTAGGTGGCTTGTACCGTTGTCCCCAAGCACCGTGGGGGTGACACCGTAATGACCCGTTTTTAGAAAGAGAGCAACCCACGGTAACGATTTCAATAAAGACCGCTAAAAATCTATAATCATCCAACGGCAGTGTCTGTAAAAAAATAAAATAAATAAATAAAAAACTGACCTCCCTCCCTTCCCCCTCTAGACGCAAAGAAAACGTCGGGGGGGGGGATGTATTGTTTTTATGTTTGTTCTTTTAATGTTCTTTTTTAGTCAACCATTTCAATTTATTTAATTTTTATTTCTTTTTTTAAAGTCACGTTCCTCTTTTGCTTATTCCTTCCCCCCTCCCCCGATCTCCACTTTATTTTCCCTTTTCAATCTGGTTTTCTAAGAATTTTTTTCTATCCGAATGACAACTTCCTTTTTTCTGTGTGTCCCTTTGTTTACATTTTTCACTTTCCTACCTTTCTGCTTTGTGTCGGATGGTGTTTTTGAAGTTGAAGGAGGTCCTACCCCTTGTACCACGCCAAACGTACGTCTTGCACTATTTTCTATAGTATATGTGTGTTTTAGCAAAACTTTTTTCATTTCATTTTGATATTAACATTAACACAAGCTTGTTTGCCCGTTTACTTAACAACTAAAGGATACCCGGACTTAGAAATTCAATCTCCCTACACTATTACCTTAAAAACAGTAGATGTCCCGTTCATGGGCGCCGGCAGAATATTTCCCAGGGGGGGCAAAGACTACTCCAGGGGGGGACTACTTCAACGTATGGTTACCATGTTGGAAAGAGCAAAAAGCAAGGAAAACACTGCAACGCCCGCTGGCTAACGCGCCCCATATAATTTATTTTTCCGCGCATTTTCCACCTCTACGCTGAAATTTCAATTTAATTTAATCTGTTTCCATCGAGTGTTCGTGGCTGGAATAGAACCCGGGACCTTTGGCTTAGCAGTCGAGCACGCTATCCATTCAGCCACCGGAGCCTTGTGCAGCTATGACTAAAGTTCGAAGTGACTTATCACGCTGTTTCCTCGCCAGATTGATAAGTGGGAGATGTGCTATTTGTTTCTTTTATTTTTCCATGGGATGCATCAAAATTAAAATAATGTTATGTGTGATTTAGAGGCTCTACTAATAGGGAAATAAACATAATATAAACTAGCAGCACACGTTTTAAAACTTTCAGTACCGCAACACTCATGAGCAATACTGCTGGCCAAAATCGAGACAAACGACTGATTTTGAAATCAATTTCGTAGTATAATTGTATTTTATTTTGAAGAATTTCCATATTTGGAAATATAGAATGGGTTTACTTAACACAAATTTTGTGTTAAGTAATCTGAAATGAAAGAAACAGATAGTTAAACGTTACTTCGAAATGCTATATCACAGTTGCTAACATGTATGGAATACAAACACTGTAGTCATTTTTGTAAATATTTCTTATAACAAATAATTGAAAAATTTTGCTATTTTTTAACGCTAAAAATTCTCTTTAAAAATGTGGTTATTTTCCTACATATTGGTATTCTAAATCGATATAGAGCATTTCGAAGAATTAAAAATAAGTTTAAATTAATTTATACAAATGTAAATTTGAATTATTTTCATTTTTCATACTTTATAATTAAAAAAAATATTTAACTTCTGATTTTTTTTTTATCCTTTGTAATTTTATTTTAAAATTACAAAAGTGTAAGATGTAAGAGTTTTGGGCCCTAAAATCTGTAGGCCCTGGGCAGTTGTCCCGTTTGCCTTGCCGGTAATAGGGCACTGGTAATAAAATAAAACACATCTTTTACGAACTTTCAGCAAATTTGAGGATGCTAGACAATTAATGTCCATTCTCTTTCACAGATGGCGCCATCACTGCGCACGTTGCAAGCTAAAATCCAGCTTAAGCCAACCTTGCATTGCCAAGCCAAATGTCAAGCTTGATTTAAGCTTATGTGCTGTCTGGGACTATTACCTTAAAAACAGTAGATGTCCCGTTTTGAGGAAGAAAATGAATACACTATTGCCAAAAAAGTAGTAGACGTCCCGTTTTGAAGAAAAAAATAAATGGTCACGCTACGCATCCCTCATTTCTTTGCGGGTCAGTCTGTGTATCGCGGTACACACTTTGGGAACCCTTCTTCTATTCGACGTTTAATGCGTTGTTTATATCTTGTTTTATCCGTGAAGATCTACTTAATTTACTGTTAAGTATAGCAATCGTTTTTTGTCTTTTCCAAATGCTCTGTTCCTGTTTCTGCCATGTCTAGACGTTAAACCCAGAAATTAACATTTTAAGACATTGCGAGGTCACTGGAATTTTGAGTTTTAATTCTGGAAACGGCGTAATACGTAAGTCCTACTCGAAAACAGCAAAACTGAGCAAGAGAACGGATTTCGAAGTTATTTTAAGAACGATGCTATTTACTGCGAGGGTTTAATAACACAGCTGCCACGTACCCTAATCGTGTGACCCAACGTTTTATTCGATGACCACATTAGGTCATCGAATAAAACGTTGGTACCTATATATAGTGTCATCAGTTTCGATTTTTCACAGAAATAAGCTATTAGGGTTGATTAATCCTTTAGCCGGCGACCATTTTCACATCTAAATAAAAGAACAGTTTTTTATAGTGCCCAACGCTGAGAAAAGTACACCCGTTACCATCTCTCGAAATAACTACCAGGAACATGGCGGTCAATCGATTCGCCCATCGCGTACTAATGAGATCAAAAGTGCTTTTTTTGACACAGCCGGCTGTGCGGCGCCACAAGTTTCCGCACATTTCCAGAAGAGCATGAAATTCGATTTCGATACACAATAAAAACTGTATATGAAAATATTTATTTTAACCCTTTATAACGCGCAGTGTCCTCGCCGTGAGGGCACAACTCCGATATTTTTGCTGTTATGATAAACGAAGAATAAATTTGATTGCAATTAAATACTCAAGGAGGACACCTAGATAGACTGCCGATGTCGAAAAAGTGCAGCCGTTGCCATCGCATGATCTAGCTACCAGCACGATGGCGGTCTATCAAATCGTGCAGAGAGTGTCACAGAGCTAGTGAACATTTTGGCACAGTCGGCTGTTTCAAAAATGTTCTCTACCGTCATCTTCCTGGTAGTTAAATCGTGCGATTGCAACAGTTGCACTTTTTCAACATTGGGAAATGGTTGCGCTTCAAAGGGTTAAGTGGACGAAGATTAAAAATATTGAGGTAGACATATTTTCGTCGAATGTTTGTTCTAACGCCCGTTGTAATTGTCTAATTTCCTAGTCATACACATGTTCCTCGTCTCCATGTTCAATATGGTCAAGTCAAGGGCTCAATTCAATGCACGAATGCACATTGCACAGCTCGTACTGACTGACAGAAATATGTGTCCCTGTGCGTTGCGCTTATCTCCAGTATGTATCGATTATCTTCCTCTAAGGTTTGATAAAATGCAGGGTCCCCGAACTTGAAGGCGATTGGAACAGTCCAGGTCATTTTGCGAGTAGAGTAGTCGAGCAGCCTATTTAGGAGTCGAGGCAGAAAGGACACACATTAGGTCTTTTTCGGTTGTCGGAATCTTCGAAGTCATAATACGGGAATTATCGGCAATGATCTCATTTTGGAGATCACGAAGTTTGCTATAAAAATTCGTGCGGGTCTTGAGTAGGCGTCGATGCGTAGTTTGTATTTTGAGATCCTTTCTGATAATTTTGTTGGAAAGAGAGTGGTGTCCGTGTCTAATTGTTCTGAGAATAGCAGGGCTGCCAAGTCTCCGGCTTTTTTCGGGAGATTTCCCACCACTAATGTTTACTTACAAATTTATACTTAAAGTAAGTCCAAATATTTAATAAAAAATAAAACTGTTTAAAAATTGTGGTGGGAAATCTGCCGGAAAAAGCCGGAGATTTGGCAGCTCTGGAATAGAGCTTTGTTTGGCCTCTATTCTGTGGATGTGTGTTCTGGCAGCATAGGCCCACATCGGAGCGGCATAGGTGGCCACCGGTCTAACAGAAGTTTTGTAAAGTAGAAACTTGTTGTCGTAGCTATTTTTTTTTTTTTTTTTTTTTTTTGTGTGTGTGTAATGTGGAATCCCCAGAACAAAATTTTGTCAATAATGACCCCAAGGAAATTTGACGTGGGTGACCAATCGATAACGTCCTTGTAGATTTGCAGGCGTGGTGGAGGCTGTGTGTGCGTGAAGACTGCTTGGCACTTTGATGTGTTGAGCCTGACCTTACATTTCACTGGCCATTCTTCCATGAGTCTCATGTGCTTCTGCATATGGCGAGCTAGAGTGTCGCGGCGACGAGCCCACCTGAGAATTGCCGTATCATCGGCGAATAAGGCAATTGAAGTCTAACTGCTTCGAGGCACGTCATTCACGTAAATCCTGAAAAGAGTGGCCCCCAGGATAGATAGATCCTTGGGGTATTTCACTGGTGACTGGCGTGATCCTTCCGACAGCATCGTTAACTTTGACGACAAAGGATCGCTGATTTAGGTAATTGTTAATGAGATGGATCCAAGAGTCTGGGAGATTCATTTGAATAAGCTCGTATAGAAGGCCTGTTGCCAGACCTTATCGAAGGGCTTTTGTAGATCAAGTAGTAGGATAGCGTAAAGTCTTTTTCTTTTACACCTTGAAAGATATGTTCGACCACTCTGAGAAGTTGGTAAACGTCGCTATGGACTTTTCTTCAGGCCCCGCCGTGGCACAGTGGTTACACGCTTAAATCTACTGAGTAAAATAATAATCAAACGGAGTATATTTTCACTCAATTTTTGACTTCAAACAGCCATTCTCGCGATTGAGTAAAATTTGCTCCATTAATCGACAAAAATCAATGGAGCGAAAAATTCTCAATTTTTGAGCATTATACAACAGCTCCATTTAGCCTAAATAATAATAAAAAAAGAGGAGTGTTTTTACAAAATCTGTCCGTTTTTGATTAATATAACTGTACTCAATTATGATTATTATTTAAGCTATAGAATGAGCGTTTTTACAAAATCAGTCCTTTTTTAATTAATATATCTATACTCAATTAAGATTGTTATTTTAAGCTAGAAAAAGGGTGTTTATGAAAATTTGCTATTTTTGATTAATATAAATTATTCGTTTTCTTCATTTTTTATTATCAGAGCTGTAATCTATGATTATAAGCCCGAGAAAATAAATTTTAAATCAAGGCAAATACATTACATATATCTTAATACACTTTAAAAAAGTATTTTTTTAATAAATAGAATATAATTTCACTATAGTCTGTAGTTATAAAATGAATTCACAGTACAGTCAGAATACAGAAATGCAATCATGGTTAAACGAGCTGTGAGATTTAATTAAAGCAGCAACCAAATTTATTTACATGAAAAAGGTAAAATAGTACTTACTCACTTGACCGAAGATATCATAACTTCATTTGTTATACAACAGCGACGAGATTTTTATAATCCAATCGTAAGAAACTAAGTCCATTAAAACAAAATTTTTACCGAAAGCATCCTCTCCACATTTAGGTTGAATTTATTTCACAACTCTGAATATGAAAAAGATGCATTTGGTAATCGGATATAAAATAAAATTATCACCAGCGAATACATCGAGAAGTAATCACCCACAGCAAAAGGACTTAGCATTAAGTAAAGTACATTCACTATCCTTTTTAGAAACGCTTTTAATTCATATTTTGGTAACGACATGTTTGTTCTTCGATGCCCGCCGCAAGCCACGATTCCCTTGTTATGACTATGTACCGTTTTCCGTTGAAGAGCGTTGGTCACGTGATAGTAATAGGATATCTTACCCAGAATCTTTTCGTGGGGAAGAGACAGAATTCTCAAATAGACAAGATTTAAGTGAAAATTGAGTTAAATAGAATCTAGCGAATTGGGAGCATTGAGGCGAATGGAGGAGTTTACAAATTATTGTCTTTAAGGAGTATTTTTCGGAAATTTTTAGCGTAAAAGTATTTAAATCAGCCGATAAGAAATTTAATCAATAAAGGAGTGTTAGTTTTAATCATTAGATTTAAGCGTGTATGTCACTGAAAATGGTAGACGGCCAAAGTGTGAAAGTGCCGGGTTCGGGTCCATCGCGGGGCTGCCGACCTAACCGTTCGGAATTTTCCGTGGTTTTCTCCGAAACTAGCGTAAATACGGGTTAGGACCCCTTAGAAAGACCCCTAAGGAGGGCACCCCCTGCCCCCCTGTGTTGTCTTTCTGACGTGGATTTATAAGCGGATTTCGGGCAAAGCACACAAATCCGAACTACATGTTCACAAACAAACAAAACAACTTTTCTACAGCCAAACTGCTCAAGCATCGGCATACCGTTTTTATTAAGGTTCGTATATCCAGTTGTGTTTCACTTTTACAGACCTTTACACCGGTCGAAAAGGCAATTTGGGAAATATATTACTGATTTTGTTCTTGGTTAGTTTCTGGTTTCTTTTTTATTTACAATTGGAGTGACGCAATGTTAGAGATAGCATTTCAATAAAAATTCCTTTTAAGTAGAGAATGTACTTTCATGTTTTCCTGCAGGATATGACAGAAAATGGCGTTTGATACCCGTTATGTAAAGCACAATGTTGATATTTTCTTCTTCACTAATTAATATTTACCGGACGCACTGCCTTAATTTGAAAGCATTTCTGGCCAGCAACCATTGTTTCACTACAACATATCTTTAACGCCGATTATTGATTAAGCTTTACTAGGAAAATCTGCTATTCACTCTGCCTCCCTATTAGTCATGCTTTCCAAGCACTTATGAAAGTTTAATCTCACTGTTTGTGCACGTTAAAGATAAACCCGGAAGAACTGCAAAACAGAGCTTATAATTATTACTGCTATTTATAGAAACTCCAGATAATATTCTAGGAAGTGGGAAAAGTAACGTTTTCGCTACACAACAAGTTGTTGTTTACGTAAGAACGAGGGGTTTGGGACTTTGTTATATTATTTAATCGCGGATATATATGTGTGCGTGTGAGTTTGGATTGGGGTGGTGGAGCTAGCTTATTAAAAAAAAAATGAAAGCTCATCTAACTAAAGCAAAGCATTGCTTTAAAGCAATGCTTTGCTTACGTAAAAAAGCAATTTGCTTTTTTACGTAATTATTAAAAATTTCAATCCGATTGCGTAGCTTCCTACAACTCCAAAATATAACTAACCACTATCTTACAATGAATTATTGATTTAAAATCTAGAAAAATTTTGTCACGCACTGCTAGCAGCTAATGTCCAGAGTATGTCAATTACAAACAGGTTTATTCAGCGGTAGTGCGAAACGAGAGACGCGGGTAATAATGAAATAGTTTTTGCAACGCTATTTCTGTAAGTCACGTAACTATTATGCTGTTTGAGTTTAGTGTTACAGTAACTCCACGACCAGTCAGTAATCAGTGATTCTCGCACATTGGGATTATGCTTCTTCAACTTCAGCCGAAAACATTTACTAAAAAGACACTTTGATTCAAAATCTCACAAAAAAACTTATCTATGCTGTCTGTCGAACTCTTGTTTGTGGGATTACGGCCTATTACCTACGCTAGGCATCTAGGTTGAGGGGGCTGCCCTCTGTGGGGAGAGTTTGTAAGGGGTTCTAACCCGTATTTACGCTAAGTTTCGGAGAAAATCACGTAAGCCCCTGACCGGCTAGGTGGGCGCAAGCAGCCTGGGTTTGAAGTCTTCCGTCTCCCACTTAGGATCGCTAAGCGCCCAGCCACTGTTGGGGCTACTGTTGGATGCATGGTCCTCCGTCATGGAAGAATGATAAAAGTAGCTATTTTTCTTCGATATCTCGATCGTCCTTTAAAACGAACCGAATGTTGAGTTCAAGCATGATATTTACATCTTCGAGTATACAGGATGTTTATCTATGCATTTATAATGTTAATTTCGAAAAAAAAAGTAAGAAAATCTGAAACACTTTCAGATTTTAAATACGCACTAAAGTGCTATATATTAAAAGCGTATCATAATCCATGCCTCTTCCCTATTCTCTTTCCTTATTCCTTTAAGTTAGAAAGTGTATCACTATTCATGAGTGTGCCGTATACTTCTTCATCGTTCCATAATTTACATCTTTGGCATTGAAATCTATCAAAAAATTTCCCTTCTAAAACTGCTTTACAATCTTCGCCAAGCATATTCCAAACTGCACTTCACCGTTTTAAATACTATTTCGAATGTACATCATATAATCCATGACTATGATGTTTTTGTCTTTCTTCGGTTGATTTCTACTTTAACGCCCAGATTCTTGCAACGGTGGCGATAATTAAATATATGCAGTTACCACGACGATTTTTTGTATTTATGCGGCAACCTTAATTTAGAATTAAAATGGCGATTTGGAACAACATGTAAGTCTAGCATTCCATTGCTTATTTATTAATTCTGAGTTGCCAATTAACGTAGTTTTAATAATTAGGTGTCTTCAAATTTCTTAACTGTTGTGTTTATCGCTAATTTGTTCACTTTAGTTTTTATCTAATTCTTTTGGGAGCGTTGAAACTTGTACATAACTCCTAGTAACCCATGACTGCAAGGCTTGCCAAAGTGCAGCGATTTTTCAGATTGGCGATAATGGGGGCGGTAAAATAGGAATCAAATCTTTCTTGTTCCATAAAGCACATCTTTTGAATCGAAATCTATCTTAAAATCGCCTATTGAAACTGTTTTACGATTTTCGTTAAACATATTCCAACTATACTTCGCCATTTTAAATGCTGTTTGGTATTGGGCATCACAATCCATGAGTATACCGTGTTTGCCTTTCTTGTTTCATAAAAGACATATTTGGAATTGAAATGTATCTGTATTAAAATTGCCTTCTAACATTATTTTACAATCTTCGCCAGACATATTTTAACTATACTTTTCTTTGCTAACAATATACTTTAATAACTAACTATATTTAACTATACTAGAAATTCGGAAGATATCGTCAAGCTCGGTTTAGAAGTTATTTTTTGGCAGCAAACTGGGCGATCAGTTATCAAAAATTGCAAACGTCCGATTTAAAAATTTTAATATCCCCACCCACCTCCGCGCTGTCTGGCAAACACATCTGAAGAGATCTTCACCATGACAGTTCAAGTCTACAAAATCTGTCGACAAAGTCGCGTAGACAAAAATCTGGGACTGAACGCTATAGCACCTAGTGCTAATAATAATAATAATAAAAACCTGAATTCTCGGAACATTTTTTAATCATGTACGAATCAATCGATTCATTCATGTTCTACAAACAAGGAATTTGCCTTTAACATCCTTTCATTTATCTAGCAGCTTGCATTATTCATATTACTAATCGGTAGAGGTCTGCGCCGCACGGAAATTCGCGGCGGCGGCGTAACGACTTCAGAAATTCGGCGTCGGCGGCGCGCCGCGGCGAGGGAATTTTTTTATTAGAAAATCACAATAAAAATGGTGCATGCGTACGTACACATACACATATATGCATAAATTGGCGCTAAAGTGAGATATTTTTAAGACTAGAATAAAAGTTGGAATTTTTATGAATACTAGTCTTGATTATGAAGTTATGCGATTACGGCCAGTTAACTACACATGGGCTCTAGACTGAGGGGTGGGGAGTAGAGATCACGATTGTGTTCGGGCTCGGGTGGGCTCAGTTATACTTGTCTTTAATTTGCACAGACGGCGAAATTTATGATATTCTATCAATGAAGTAATTTACTTTTATTTTTCTATTAGCTGAAATTTCGGGCTCGGGCTCCTATTTAAATAATATCGCTCGGGCGGGCTCGAATTAAAAATCCTCGGGATCGGCTTAAAAAAAAATGAGCCCAAACTCATATCTAGTGGGGACCCTCCGTGTGTGTGTGTGTGGGGGGGGGGTCTTTCTAAGGGATCCTATTCCGTATCTGCGCTAAGTTTCGGAGGAAAACTACGAACGGTTAGGTCGGTGGACGCGACCTGGTTTTGAATCAGGCACCTTCCGTCTCGCAGTTCGGAGAGCTGTGGGCTTGGCCACTGGTAGAGCTCCAGAGTATGAGCTTGCTGTTCTAGCACACTTTTAAAATACTTCTAATGCAAAACTGAAACAAGAGATTTGATCAAAATCGGATAGGTTTATGTAGTTTATACTGCACATTCACGATACATTTAGCTATCAATATACGATTGATACATTATTTGCTTTTAAGCGATTTTTTTTCTTCTCCAAAACTTTCTCATGAACCATTTCAAACCTGTAATGTTCTTTTGAGGTATAATGCAATGTTTAAACAGTTCTTAAAGCAATCAAATTACGCCGTTGACTCAAAAATTTAAATTGTATTTTTACAAGTTAGGGTTAAGAAGTACCCCCTAAAAATAAACAGCTGAAAGTTTAGGTACAATAAAAAAATAAAAAAAAGTTTTGAAGCCGATTGTACGCCGCGGTGTAAATCAGCGTTATTCGACGTCGCGCCGGCCTAGACCTCGGCGGCGGCGGCGGCGGCGTGGTACAAATGCCCGGCGACGGCGGCGTGGCGCGGCGGCACAGACCTCTACTAATCGGTAACACAGACAGCAACTGCGTAACGCAGCATATTATTTCTCAATTTATACGCATTTCTTAAGAGTATATTGCTTTTAACCACTTAAAGGTCGTATTATTTAAAAAAAAAATGAAATGTTACGAAAGTGTCTATTTTATTTATTCAAGAAAATTGTATAAAAGTAAGTGCATGTACCGTATATTTATTCGGTACTTACGTATTATCCCGGCGGTCCGCCAAGACGAGCGATTTTTCGCCAAGATAAATGTTGGACACAAGAAATTATTGATGGTTTGGAATACGATTGGCAACAGTTTACCAGCACATTTGACGAAAAAAATTGTTTGGCGGGAATGACCGCCGAGATAATACGTAAGTACCATTTATTCATTAAGGTTTTAGACATATATTTATCACGAAAATAAAGGTTAAATATTTAGGAAAAGCCAGAATTTAGGGTTATGGCGACTAAATGTGTGTTTTCTCGTAAGCAAAGAACAATTAAAAATTACTGTTTACAAAAACTGGTAATTCTATGCCTGGAGTCGTTGTAGCTATGATCACAGTTACACGTATTTGAGTACTGCTACCATTTATTTAGAAATAAAATCTCCAAAATAGTCTGGTACCGTCATCTGTTGTGTAGAACGGGATCTAAAAAATTTCCGTGCATAAGAATTGAAATACACTATCCTTTCTGGTAATACTCTATCCTATCCTAACTTTTGAATGCTATTTCCCGGAAATATCACTGGCACATAGAACGCTTAGCCCGTGATTTTGTCCGGAGGGTGAAGAAAGTAGCTAATGTAGAGCTTGTACAGCAGAACTTCCTAATCTGAACGTCCAAACTTTCGGAATTTCGATAATCTGGTCGAAATTCTTTCTTAAAATAATCCAGTTATGCAACGCCAACGGAAATTTAAAAATCAGACTTTACTATGTATCTTTAAAAAAAGTACCCTTCTGTTGTACATAATTCCTCCATTAATGTGTTTTTAGTTTGTCGCTTATATCTTCCTTTCGAGATTGGTTAACACGTAGTCGACCGATTGGGGAGATCTCCCCACGTTTACAAGAACACATTATTACGAACAATTACTTACGAACTGATTTTGTGAAGCACAATATATAATTGATAAAAAAATAACCTATAGAAAAAATACCATTAAAATGTTACGTTTTTGTTGCACGTTGGGATTGTGTTCTTTTTGTTTAGTCATCGTTGAAATATTATTTTTCAGACTTTTTATACTGTTTGAACAACCTACAAAAAAATAATCATTTTATAGAATGCACTAGGATTAGGCTTTATTTTTCATCTTATTATAATAGAACTTTACATAAATAAATTATATGCTTTAACATTTTGAATAAACGATAATGTTTCCATAAATATACTAGACCACGTAATTAATTTACAAACCTTTCATTTAAAACAATGATGAAGAAATCTGCGAACTTCTAGCATCAAACGAACCCATATTTTTAACACTTGGCATGCGGGCATACTCCGCCGCCGAATTACGCGTGCAGCGGGCGTTTTTTCGTGAATCGCGCGGAAGTTTGGTTATTCAGAAGGATCGCAGTAAATCGAAAAATACTACGTTTTTATGAACGAACCTTTTCTTATTTTACACTTTATTTTACAATTACAAGTAGAACCGATAACGTGTTAATAGTTTTTTACAGTAAGTACCGTTCGAAGCATTTTCCTCTTTGAAGAGGAACACGACAGAAGCTACATATGAAACATGTTTCACTTCGCACTTTTTTAGCTGCACACACGCGACATTGTCTTTGTGGATTTTTTTCCTTCCCGGCATCAACAATTTTCTCCAATGTATGTTTGCGAATATCCATGGATAATCTTTCAGGAGGGTCACGTTTTCATATTATTTCCCCTGGTTCTTCAGTGCTGATTTCAGATAGCTCATCAGTAACCCAATACAGTGCGATGCCTTGCATAAATTTTTTGTACCTTCTTTTTTTAGATCCTTGTTGAATTGTACACTACATATACATTAAAAACGGCACAATTCATCATGTACATTGCTAAGCGCTTTGTCCACTTTGCTGTTTTACGCAAAATATTATAATACGACAAATACTGATCGGCCCGATCTAATACTTTCATCTATTTGTTATAATCGATCAAAGCATTTGGCTTTATAATTTTTTGTCTCTTGATACGATCAATGTTGCAAATTTCTTTCATTTCCGCGGAATGGATTGAAGAGATGAGACTGACCTCTTTCTTGGATTGCCAAACTTGGACCAATATATCATTCTGTCTGCGAAAGATTGTTTCCCCTTTTTCCAAATTGGTTTTTTTCAGGCACTCTGGTAGACCTCTATTTTTCCTAATTGTTCCGCAAACTCGTTTTTTTTTTTTTTTTTTTTTTTTTTTTTTTAAAGATCTTCCGTGTTATCAACGCTGTTGTAGTAGTTATCCATATACAATGGTGCCAGACATCAGTATATGGCGAAACTACTGTGCGTATAGTACTTTATATTTTTCCAGCATTGTAGACTCTAAGAAACAATCGTCCTCTCCAAGGAATTATGCCCTCATCTAAAGATACTTGCTGTTTCGGTTTGTAAATGTTATTGAACTTTTCAACAAAATAATTTAGTGCAGGCCTGACTTTGAATAAGCGATCAGAATCGTCTGTGATGTCTCCATTGTTATTGAAATAAATGCCAAGCCTTCCATATTTGGCGGAATCTATCCCTTGACATGGTTTTTGAAAAAAACGGTGTACTTGTGCACGGATCAGTTGACCAATAATCATCTCGGGCGTCTTTACGAACTTGTCCCATGAAAATAATAAGCCTCAAAAATGTCTTCATATCTCCGGAATTGTAATATCTCTCCATTTCAGGCTTTTGGGAGATATTTTGAACTGATTCATATTTTGATAGTAGTATCTGTTTGATTCCGCGACTAAATATGCAAAAACGTCGTCGTCTATAAATAACTTCACTGAATCAGCTGTGGATTCAGGAATATTAGCAATATTAGATATCCCAGGATAACCATAAAACTCTTCAAGGTCTGGAGGGTTGTCAATCGATGACCATTCATCTGCTTCTTCATCAGAAGTTGTTTCAGAACTACTAGAAATTCTTCTTCGGATGAACACTCGAGAACCTGGAATAATGTCATCATCGTCGCTTTCTTCGGTATCTTGACTTTCAGAATCACCATCACACGAAAAGTCCGATAATCTGTCAGCGCACATTTCTTCATCACTATATTTGTCACAACGTCTCATTTTATCAATTTTGAAATCAATAACAAAAAACCTAGCTTCAAATTTGCAAAACACGGTTTGTACGTTCTGGAGCTACGAATTCGATTGAAAACGAAATAACTGAGTGAAAGACTGAGTAACTCGACAATCAGAACTTGTGGGAAAAAAACATGCAAAGCGTTGCCTGGCAAAACAAACAACACGCATAAAATGTCACAGATACATGTATTGTACGTATTTCGTATATTTGTGGTGGCTAGCGGATATCTACCACAAATCTACTAAATACGTATTTCAGAGCAACCAACTCTCCCGTTTTTTTTTTTTTTTTTTTTTTTTGGGGGGAGATTTCCCAAAACAATTTTTAAACAGTTTTATTTTAGATTCAATTTTTGGCTTTATTTTATGTATAAGCCGCCAATAAAAAAATTGATAGTGGGAAATCTCCCGAAAAAACGGGAGAGTTGACAGGTATTTTTACGTGACCCGACCTCTAGTGACAGACTGCATACAACGTAAAAGTACGTTGCATGGCAAGTATTAAGTAAAAACAGTGGCGTACCCAGGAATTCATTTTGGGAGCTGCATATCGTCATTAACATGAAAGAAGTAATGTACTACTTGGTGAAATCTAAATATCCTACTATAGGCGCCCATATAGGGGTCTCCCCCCCGTCATAGCTATCGGTAGTAAACAATCTTGTAGCATACTGAAATCTTAATAATGTTTTCAATTGTTTGAAAACTCAAGATGAGCTCCTCAAATACATGGACGGCTCAAATTACCGTCGATGCACAAGTTTCTTGTTTCTCCCATTTAAACCTGTTCAAGAATAAATATAATATTTATTAAAGGTTACAAAATTGAAGATCAAGGGAAAAGTAGTAAAGATACCATAAGAACGAAAATTCGTATTTATCATAATCGGCGGAATCCCACATCGTTGAAAATTCGATGAAAGTCATTTAATGATTGAAAAAACAGGCACAATTCAAAGAATAGTCAAAAAGAAGAGGTTATAATAAAATGAAAAATTTGATACAGAATATTTTCCACAAGGTTATATTTATTCTCCCTAGTTGTTTTTGCAAAATATTTAAGACTTCTTCACTTTCAAAAAATTATTTTTTATACATGTATCACAGAGAACATTTAAACATTTATCAAATTTACTGTTGTTTAAGTAATTTTTTAAACATTTCATAGTTGAAAACGATCTTTCAGTAGTACATACTATCACAGGCAAAGTGACTAAAGCTTTTTAAAAGTTTATGGATATTCAGGAAACTATCATCGTGCGCGTTGCATACTTGAAAAGCTTCTATAGCAGTTAATCTAATCTGTTGTGCCAGTAATTTCTTTTTCCAGAGCTGATGTTTTAGAATCATTAGCATTCTTAGCATTTCTAATTTGTTTTCATCTGTAGGTATGAGGTTATTTCCAGTGAAACTGAAATATTTATTTATCTCAAAATTTCTTTGTGTTTTTCTGAAGTTTTCTTTAAGATGTAAAATTACAGCATTCAAAAATTTATTACTGTTACTTGAAATTGTTATTAATGTACACTTTTCTACTTCAAATTGATGTGTGGAATTTTTTTTCACCAGATTATAAAAAACTTAAAAGCGACCACTGATTCCTTTTACTCATTCTGAGATTAAAAATTTAAGAAAAAGAATGAAATGAATTTAAGGTTATAAAATTATGAATTTAGCAATTCGAGCAAAAGAAAATGGATTGAATATTTCCTGACTGTTCTCCGTTTATGAATATAAAATCAGAGTTTATTGCTAACAGTTCGGAGGGGGGGGGGCATCTTCCATAGAAATAATATTCCATAGATATACAATGGAGATGCACCCTCTCTTTCTCTCTTCACCTGCAAACTCTGACCATTGGCCTCATGAACACTAAGTCATATTTTTAGAGTCATCAAAGATTTTCTATTATTTTTTCAAGAATTCACTTAGCTGGAATCATGTTTTCCTTTCATGATGAAAATATTTTTTTGGAAAAAATCAGTTTTTTTTTTCACTTGAAATATTTCAATTCTGGAATCTCGAGGGGTGCATTCGTCCTTTTGCACCCTACGTCACTGAGTAAAAATAAACTATTTGAAAATTGTGGTGAATAATCTTCCGAAAGCAGTATGAAAGTTTGAAGTTATGCAACACATCATTCGCTCAACGAAAACTGCGCCATGAACAGTGTATTTTGACTTGTCCGTGCGTAATGGGTATCGTACAAGTCTATGCAGGGAAAAAATGAAAAAAAAGTTATGTATACATATATATTTCCGTTTGAGTTCTGGTTGGGAAATTGTTCGATCACTTCATTAGTTACGTTAGTGTACAATTTTTCTTTTTAACTTTATGCAAATAATGTAATTTATAAATCTTTTGAAAATGACAATGTATCTTAAGAAATACGTGGAATGTTAATTTGTTTTGAAAAGCATATTTTCCCTAGAAATGAAGTTCATGTCTACAGCACATGAATTCCTTACAAAGTCTGCTTACCAAGGCACACCCCCATCCTTGGCAGATGGGGTGTACCTTGGTAAGAGGTACGCCCTAGCGTAGTGTTGCCATAATCACACAAACATCTAAACTCTGAAGGGCTTGACATAAGTAGCTAGTTTGTATTTATATACTAAAATCACGTGCTTTTTTTGGAATACACCGTTAAGAAAAATATTCATTTATGAAGTTAGCCCATATTTTTTTTTTCCATTTTAATGCTTCATCAACTATTTACTATAACTTTTTAAAATTCTTTTGTTCAGAATTTCTAACTTAAAAACAATAAACTTTTACTACTTCCTACTACACGCCCTTCCAGCAATGGAAACACCTAAATTTCAACTTTCTTCAGTAGCAGTAGAAGTTTATACACAGAGTCTGACACCAGTCCCCAGTTCCAGACTATGTATGTTCTTCTGTCACTGAGATCGAATTTTTCAAATCGAAAAACACGTGTATAGTTTCATATATACCTTTTATGTCTACTGTTTTACAAAGTTTTAGTTAGTTTAGTTGTTAGATACATTCCGGAGATGTTGGCAGCAATGCAAACTTATTACTACAGTTTTCATAGTTCATTCTAAAATCCCGACAATCAGTAAATATACAGAATCCGCGAAGGGCTCCCAACACCGTTTGAGAAGAGTCCCAACAAATTCAACTGCGATTTCTACCTAATGAAATTATCAGGCTTACTTGAATAAAAGACTGCTGTTCGTGTGTTTATTAATCCACAAATAAATTTTTCAAATATAAAATATCTTGTTTAAATATCTGGTTGTAAAAATTTTTCAAAAATTTCATTTGTTAGGTTAGCAGAGTTTCAATTTTTTACTTTATGAAAGTAGAATACTTTATTAATCTGCTGAAAATCATAATATATCTTTAAAAAAATATGAGGAATGTTGATTTGTTTCGAGAAGCATCTTTTTTTTTCTAAAAAATAAAATTATTTCCTACAGTTAAGATTTCACCTGTACTCTATTTCTTGCTTGTAAAGGCACAAATATCTAATAATCTAGATGAAGCTAGTTGTGGAAGCAAAAATAGTCAATACATTTAACGAAAAATAAAACTCTAACTGTCTACGCACAATATATTCAGTGGTTCAGTGGTAGTCGAACTTGTATCAAAGGCAAAGTTCCACGAAAAGAATCACTGATACTTAAAACATAAACTGGTTAATTCACAGCAACACAATTTAACGAAAATCCTTTTGCACCAAATAAAAATCAGATAATGGTGCACGATCCAGCCAACTAGCCCTTCGAAATTTTTCAGATTGAACCGTCAATATCAGTTCACTTATCCCACGCGAAGGAGTCGCGCCATCTTTGTTAATTTGAATTAATTTGCAACACTCCCTACAGTGAACTCCGTTGAATTCACCAAAATGAATTAAATCCATGAATTTTTCAGCTGCTGATTAAGTTAATTCCAAAATTTAAAAGTAACTCTACAACTAATCTTAAAAATTTATTAATGAATCCTCTAAACACACAATTCAATATCAATTCACACAATCGATACTTAAAAATGTTGAATTAAAATTTGATTGGACTAAAATTTACATAAACGAAATACAAAATAAAAATTACATTAACGAAAACATTAACGAAATATTTATTGACCTATCTTCCGTTAATAAACATTCATCCGTCCATTTAAAGTTTGCATTAAAATTGATCCACATAAAATAAATATAACTATAATTTAAAATTAGCATAAAATAAATGACTTTTGGGAACTCAATTTAGCCCAAAGAATTAAATCTATTAATATTAGTTAAAAGCATTTTAAGCAATAAATATTTTTTCAAAAGTTTAAACGGATACATATGCTGGACCGAACGCCTTATAACACCTGCAGTAGTTTTGACCTCACAAGCTCGCGGTTTCTGATCACGTCCAGAGTGCACTTTCAAATTTTTCGCAATTTCCACAAAAGTTTTGACTTGTTGTCCCCCTCAATCAACACAATGGCCCCGGCTTTCAAGTTTTCGTGTAGATTGGGTTTCTTATTGGTGTGCATTTCTAAGTTCCAGTAGGTAATTCTGTTTCCACCTATTCCACAGTTGCTTCTCTAACAGGTCTAGGTCTCTTTATCGTTTTGTCAAAGACGTCTTCCCTGAGCCTTCAATCATTTCAGAAAAATTTACAGGAAATGTTGAATGTTTGAGCACAAAATTTTTAAAATGAGTGCGTGTTAATGACTGTAGTTCATGAATTTCATTAAATACGTATATAAAGGGACGAGAATTCAGGACCGCTCCTATTTCTGCTAAAACAGTAGACATTTCTTCAAAACTCAACAAAGCCCTTCCAAGAATTTTTCTCATGCACACCTTTACGGACCTCACGAGCCTTTCATAAAACACTCCCCACCAAACGGAACGTTCAATAGTGTACTTGGTGTATTTCTTGCAAAAAATATGGTTTTGTATTATTCCAATAATGATCGCTATGCGTATTTATTGACCTATCTTCCGTTAATAAGCATTCATCCGTCCATATAATATTTTTAAACAGAATTCTCATTTTTATCTTGTTGCATTAACAAACAACCAATTACAGAATGCTAGACGTCGAGCAAAATCAGATGGAAGGAGTGCTTGCAGTCCATGTATACAAAATGGATGCCAATTATATATTTCAAGAATTCTATCAATTGATGTTCTAAGTAGTCCCAAAGTCGCGCTTGCTTTTCGAATACTTGCCCGTTGGTTGGCAGAAAAATACGCTATAATATTTCTTCATTTTCACCGTACAAGCGATTTCTCCCTTTGCCAGGTTTTGGATGAAAAGCACCGGTAGTTAGTTCTCAATCGACTCATCGTCCGGTAAACATTTTTTTTTTTTTTTTTCAATGGGCGGGCACTTGCTCATCAAGCATTCGCCACTACAAAGGCCCGAGTTACTGTTCATTTTATTATGGGAGCACCCAGTGGGCGGACAGCATTACCCCCTATGAAGGGACGGACAAGTTAACATCCATGCCCAACCCGGGATTCAAACCCGGACGCAGGGCGTCATAGAATGGTTCTCTAGCCACTACACCACCTGGGCTCGTCCGGTAAACAAGAATGCGAGAAATTTAAGGTGAATTCGAATATCGTCCGAATTCTCGAGTAGTTTCTGCATTATTTCTATTGCACTTAGAATAAATCATCGTCAAACAGCAATCATCAAACAGCTCGTCATCTATTAAAAAGACCCTTATGCAGTACTAGTTACATGTTTCTTTTTTTTCGAAAATATGAAACTAAATATCTGCATAATTTTTAATACACTATTTATTCTGAAATGTACAAGAAAAATTTGGTTGAGTTGTTGTGATAAGAGTTACTAGTGGAAACATATGTGTAAACTCAAAAGAAATCGTCTGCATTCCATTAAGCAGTTGTTAAAAATTGTTTTACCATAAATATTTGAAATGATTAAATACCACTTAAAGGAAATAAAAAATCGTCCAAGTTCTTCTGTTAGAACGTTGTTTTGAAAAATCTGATAATTTTCAAGGGAACCATGAATAACGTGACCATTTATTTTTTCCTTCAAAACGGGACATCTACTACTTTTTTGGTAATAGTGTATTGATTTTCTTCCTCAAAACAGGACCATGGTCGCCGGCAGCATAGGGCAAGGGGGGGGATGCAGCCCCCTGGATTTTTGTATGCAGTGTTTTCCCTTGCTTTTTTGCCGCTCTTTCTTGCCGCTCTTTCCAACATGGTAACCATACGTTGAAGTAGTCCCCCCCCTTGAGTAGTCTTTGACCCCCCTGGGAAATATTCTGCCGGCGCCCATGAACGGGACATCTACTGTTTTTAAGGTAATAGTGTAGGGAGCTTGAATTTACAAGTCCGGGTATCTTTTAGTTGTTAAGTAAACGGGCAAACAAGCTTGTGTTAATGTTAATATCAAAATGAAATGAAAAAAGTTTTGCTAAAACACACATATGCTATAAAAAAGCGCAAGACGTACCTGTCGGGTGGTACAAGGGATAGGCCTTTCTTCAACTTCAAAAACACCATCAGACATAAGGCAGGAAGGTATAGGAAAGTGAGAAATGTAAACAAAAGGACACACAGAAAGTAGAAAGTTGTCATTCGGAAGGAAAACATTCTTAGAAAACCAGAGTGAAAAGGGAAAATAAAGTGGAGATCGGGGGAGGGGGAGGAATAAGCAAAAGAGTAACATAACATTAAAAAAAATTAAATTAATTGGTATATTCTTAGAAAACCAGAGTGAAAAGGGAAAATAAAGTGGAGTTCGGGGAGGGGGAGGAATAAGCAAAAGAGGAACATAGCAAAAGAAAATTAAAATTAAATAAATTGAAATAGTTGACAAAAAAAGAACAAACACAAAAACAATACCTACCCCCCCCCCCCCGGCGTTTTCTTTCTGTCTTGAGAGGGGTGGGAAGGAGGTCAGGAAAAACGGGACATTGAGGGGGACATTTAATAAAAATGGGACATTACGGTGTCCCAAAGTTGTGCTTGGGGACAACGGGACAAGCTACCAAAAAATTACCTACCTGCATAAACCTACCCTGCATATTTCGGAAAAGTATTTACATATTTTACATATTACTGCTTTTTAGGTAAGGTTTCTGGAAAAGATGGGTAACGTTTCTATATATTTTGGTAAAATATTGAGTAACCTTTCCGTGCAATTCACAAAGGTTTCCGAATTAACGAGTAACCTTTCTGAGGTTTTCAGAAAAAATAACATGCACTTGATGAAGCGTTTCGAGTAAGATAAACTAGATGGCAGCACCAAACTCTAACGGAAGGAGCGCTGAGGACCAGCGAGCAGAATCGAAACCTGGACCTACGCGACCGTAGGAGAGCACGCTACCTCGACGCTGTCATTGCCTTACTGTAATTTCCTTTAAAAGTAAACTGACTGCTGCAAAAGTTAGTTATTATATCGCTTGTTTTGGAAACTTAAAAATTTTTTTGAGTATTTTATAATGGAGGGAAAATACTATAATTCATAAATATAAATTAAAAATCTTAAATCTTTTTTTTCCACATAAATTATTTTCAGGAGATAATGTGCTGTTTTATTTAAGTATTCATCCGTTTTATTTAAGTATTCATCCGGCGACGTCACCTGGTGACTGGTCACAAATAAACTTCACAGTGACCACACAGTGGAGTTACATTACTAACAAGTTACCAGACCCTTATTATCGCATGGACAAATCGGGACTTTGCCCAGGGCCCCCAGTTTCAAATGTTGTTCTGAAATATTCTTTCATATGACAAAATTTTATGAAAAAGAAAACGAATTTTATAGATGGGACCCCCAAATTCATCAATGCCCGGGGCCCCTTTTGGTCATAATCCGGCCCTGCAAGTTACAATGTGACAGTCCTGTGACAATTGTGACCCTCTGTGACGTCACAGCGACTTTTTGTGACCATCTGTGCTATTAGGGAAGACGCGATCACTCTTATCCCTCTGTCTCTTGGCACTCGGCGCATGCGCGGGAAGTCCCAAATAAAGATTTCCTTTCCCCGTAAATACTTTATGCCGAAATGTGGGTTATGTTTCCGAAATCGTGAGTTCGAGTAGAGCATCGGTAGGTTACACTATACTTTCGGAAACCTTTCTGCTATAAAATTGGGTTTTTGAATTTTTTTACTGTGTAGTGGAAAGGGATCGCACATGAATGCGTACTTACAGACAGACGCCATTCATTTAACGGTCAAAGTAACTTCCTGGATAGTCAAAATCTGAATACAATTATACATATATATATACACACACACATAACATAGTACATGTACGTACTTCCTGTAGCGGTTACTACATCAAAAGATATTAATTAGCTTTAAAAATAAATTTCAACAACATAATTCAAGTATTTATTTCGTTAACATATCGCATTTTTTGTAACCATTGTTGTTCTAAAAACTAATCATATATATATTTTTTGTTGTTGTTGCCATTAGGTATTTACATAAATTTGTTTAAACAAAGATAATTATTTTTGTCCTAGAGGTTACACACTTACTCACACTACTCCCCTTCCAAGCAACATAGTTGCGATACAGAAGAAAAATAAATGTTACTTAAAATGAACTAATATAAGCTAATAACTTGAAATGAACTAATTACATAAATGCTATTTACAACAGATTTAAAATATAAGCTGGTTTCAAACGATCGACGGAAACAGTAATGTCCTTTTCTTTCATTCTTACGGTATAATATTTCTCGTTTCGGGCAATCACGGGAAAAGGGGTTGATTCCTACTTTAGGACCCCCCACTCTCGCCAACGCGACGATAAATATTGATATACAGTTGCCATTACGATTTTTTGTATTTATATTGCAGCCATACGGCAAAGGGTTTATTCGTAAATCTCTCTCAGTAATCCAGGGGTATTCCAGTTGATTTTGCACGTGATCATTCATGAGTTTGATCTTTGATAAGGCCGTTGCCTACGAAATGCTCATAATATGTAGTATTACGTAGGCAACGATAAGGTTTAGTATCGTTCACGGACTAAGAGGCTTTAGGACGATCATCGGGAAGCGGCAGACTTGCGAAACTGCATCAGCCTCTGAAAGGAAAATATGCGACCCCCTTTTAATAATTAACAGCATGGGCGCCCTCTGACGACACATGGCGTAAGCATCTCCCGCGCGGTGCTTCCGATGATATTTGTTTATGTTTTAGCTACTAGCACACGACGCAAGCGCCAAAAATTAATGGGTACGACCCTCAGCGCTACCTTTTGGGAAAATTTCATTTAGTTCTTTCACAATGCTTGGATGATTGTCCTGTACCCTCTTAGTCCGTGGTATCGTTTTACGCATTTTCGATGTTTGTTTAGAAAATTTCTATTGGCACGTATTAATAGGAGCAGACGATTTCAACTCATTTATATTAGCATAGCCAAGCACAAATAAATCTGATACGGGAAATTTGGTTGCTAGGGTAACTTTAAATATTAAAGTATACATATGTATTTTTATTTATGCATTAATGATATAATTTAATATCACGAACTCAAAAATTTCTGGCTTCTGAAAATTGGTTGCTAGAACAATTTTAAATGTTAATATTTTAACTTAAGAATTGAGTTCTTTTCGAATTTACTAGTTGATAACTATTTCTAAACAGCGGATTCGGTGAATTTATCTATTCTGTTTCTTAATTTGGTGAGGTGTTTTAAATTTGCCTTGCAAATTTTAAAAAATCATTGCAGAATTAGTTCTTTTGTTAATTATTTTAACATTCTGATTCCATTTCTAAAATTGTTGCGATTCAACATACTTCATTGGGTAAAAATAAAGTAAAAATTCACGAATCCGCTTTTAATAAAGGAAATACATGTAAATTTAAAGAATCTGCTCATAAATTCTTTTCAAATGAAGTCATTTGGAACATCTAAGTACATCATTACATTTATTTTACCTGCCAACTAATTAATTTTAATAATGTCGTCAAATTCCGTATTTGGTGCGTTTACTGCTGAACTGTTCCCATTAATTTCATCCAGTTTCTCTGGGAAGCGTTAAAACTTGTGCGCATGCGCGATCACGGACTATTGACAAGAAGGTTCGCCAAGACGCGGCGATTTTTTACGTTGGCGAGAGTGGGGGGTCCTAAAGTAGGAATCAACCGGAAAAGGTCCTTCATCACTAACCACTAATATATGCTTAATATGATGCGGTAATTTTTCCATCCACAACGTTTTCATTATTATGTCAGAAACATCATTGGTCGCCAAGGATTTCATTTTTTGCAATAAATGGCTTGGTTTCATGTTGCCAATTTCAATTTCCGTGAAAAGTCGTTTGATTCTTTTGTTTTCACTTTATTTGAATGCATTTAATAAACGCTCTTTCGCCAAAGGTATTTACATAAATTTGTTTAAACAAAGATAATTATTTTTGTCCTAGAGGTTACACTACTCACATTCCTATCTACGATCCCTATCCGTTTATAAGCATGGGCCATTACAAGGCTGAAAGTGACGTGACTTTATTATGGACACATTAAATGTATAGAACAACGTTGATTACCTTGAAGGAGCAAACAAAATGACACCCAAGCTCGTGCAGGGATCGAACCCAGATCCGTGGAGTGGTGAAATGTATATCTCTAGTCATTACACTACCCGGTTTAGGAATACAAAACATTTGTAATTTACAATGATAAAAAGAGAAATGAACTGTATCCGTTAATTCGAAAAATTTCAAATAATTTTGAATAATATTAATCATCCGGATTTTAACGCAATTAAAAATATTAGAATTTTGCTGAAAGTATGATTTTTTTATATATTATTTTTATGAGTTTTAGGGTACGAATTAAAACATTCTATCAGTTTAAAAGATATTCCCCTTTTACTTATTTCCTTTTAGCTGCATTAAAATTCTTGCTTAGTGTTTGCTTGAAATTATGTTTTTCAAAGATGCTGAGATTTAGAATTGATTGTAAATTATTTAATATTCTCCTTTCCAATAATTTTATTAAAGTTCAAACAAATTACCACAAATCTGGATCACACTAATAGCAAAGCACCAGAAATTTTTAAGAGCTTTAAAGAACTTTAATGCAGTACTTCTATATGCATCTTGTGTAGAGTCAAGATATATTAATTCAATGTATTTCCCCTAAGCAGTGATAAATTTTGAAATTAAAATTCAAGCTAGCACAATTTTCCTGTATGTTGTTGAATGTTATTAGTGTATTTAGCAGAAAATTTAAATAACGAATGATGTAATAAAAGTTTAGCAATTAAATATTTGTGAAATGCATGATTACGTAATTTCCTCGTGAAAAGTTGGCAATCGCGTTATGTAAGGCGTTCGAAAATTAACGCTTTATTTTTATGAGGATAACTTTTGTCTAAAGAATTTGTAGTAACTGGATGTAAAGTGATAGGAAGAGAAAAGAGTTATGGTAAATGCATCCTTTGTAAAATACTTCACAGCACTTTTTACTTTTATTATTTAAAATTTACAACTGCCGCTGAGATACATGCGTGTACAACGGCACTAACTTACCCTGTACGGTCCAGTTTTGTTTATGCGTTTGTAACTGTGGAACAAATGTTATGTCGATTAAAAGTAGTTTGTGTAATAAATGAGGTTTGTCCGATGATGATCTCCGTTTAAAATTGTGCATAGATTAGCGTTGACCAGAGGGGTAGGCTTTATGGGCAGTAGTTAAAAAAGTACGTTGCTGCCTTGTTTTATCTCCCATGAGGGGCCGAATGCCTCATACGAAAGCGAGCGTAGCGAGTCTGGGGGCCTTGGCCCCTAGTGAGTTAAAAAAAGAAAAATTATGCTCAATTTTGAGATGATTTATGAGTGTATATTTTTTACGAGTATCTACATTTACGTCAGAAAGTGGCTTAGAGTTCATTACTGAGTTTTTTATGTTACATGAGTTTAAATTTTAATATGAGTTACAGATTTCATTGAGTGTTTGAGTTTAGCGGAAATTTAAAACTGTGCTAAATTTCATTGCCGCATGAAATAAATGTAAATATTGTTTGTTTGACTGTCACCGTCATTGCAAATAAACATTTTGTGAATATTGTTTTCCATTCGATGGCTGCACCAGCAGTTACCAAGTGAGGTATTGCGCCATATGTATGCAGCAACGGCGTTATCCCACTTTATAAGGGAAGTGTAATCTCCCAAAGGTTTAACTTCGAGGGGGATATAAACGAAGCTAGACAGTATATGGCAGCGTTTCCCAACCTGTGGGGGGCGCAGAGCATTTGCAGGAGAGACGTGAAAAGAACAGGCAAAGAGCAAGCAATAACGCATGTTTTAGAAAATCATCTGATCTATTCTTATTGTTACTCAAAAAACGACTATTATCGCTTAAAATGTTTATTTAAACGCGACTAAAAATATTATTTTGTGTTGAAGAAAAAAAAGTTAAATGTATGCTGAAAAAGGTGAGGAGGCACTACCGTAGTTAGCTTTTGTTGGGGGGGGGGGAGGAGACATTAAAAGATTGGGAATCCCTAATCGCTGGTATATGAAATTAGTAAATTTTCGAAATATTGATTAAAACACAACATACCGTGTTAGTAAATATTTCTTGAAATTAAAGGTGCTTGCAATATTCGTCAGTTTTCAACGTTACTATCGTAAGCAATTAAAATATAACTATCTAAAACTAACTAAACGATAAGAAATCCTTCGCCTAGCGGTAGTTTCAACTGAGGAGACTGCCTGAACGGGCTTTTAAAAAGCCATTGTTATATTTTAAAGCATATTAAATCATTTGACCCCAAATTTTTGCTCCCTTTTTGGGTACGTTCACCATACTGAATTTTCCCTCGTAATCAACTGCTTTACGCCGGTGTATTTATTCTTCATACTTTGTCAGTGAAAGTCAATTAACCCTGCTTTCTTAAAGATTATTAAGCAGAGAGGGGTGCTCGGAAATTCTTCTCAGCATACCATCGCACTGAGTGATTAATTAGATTTTTACCCGGAACTCCCAGTACTGGAGCAGAAAGTGCTTGCTTGCAGCCTGTTGAGATAATGTAAGAAAGGGTTATTTTATTATGTTATCAGATTTTTTCTTTGCATGAGAAAAAAATGGACACTTTATGCTTTATTTTAACCCTTTAACAGGCGATGTCTTCTCCGTGAGAACACGAAACTCTGACATTTCGACTACTTTGATTTTGCGAAGAAGAAATTGGATTTCAATTAAATACTTAAGGAGGACATCTGGATGGACTGTCTAATGTCGAAAAAGTGCAGACGTTGCCATCGCACTATATAACTACCAGCAACATGGCGGTTGATCGAATCACCCGTTGCGAGTTACAGAGCTAAAAAACATTTTTGACACACATATTGATATAAAAATTAATTTCTAAATTAAAAAGTTATGATTGAAGGATTTCCATGTCTTAAAAATGCTCACGATGTGTAAACAGAATAGCCTTTAGACTAAATGCTGCTCTAATACAAAACATAATTAGAACTGTTTTTATTAATTGAAACCAGTATGTAAAAAAAGAAAAAAAATTTTTTTTCACAAATTTATTCGTAATTTGCCAGTACTTGTGTTGCTTTAAAAGAAGCAGCCATATTTTTCTTTTTCTTTTTTTTTTTCTGCGAAAGTTTAACTAAAAACTCTTATTTGGGAAATAAAAGTGTCCCCACAAAAAATGAACAGATGTATTCCATGAAAATTAATTTATAATGCGTGTATAAATCTTTTTTTTCCCAATAAAATACGCCGACTGCCGCTAAAGGCTTGACGGTCAGCTCCGACCAAGCCGCCAAACCTGTGGCATTCAAATTCAATCTTATATGAACAATGATTATCGGTTATGAGCATGTGTAAATCGCCAAATAATGAAAAGTCGCACTTAGTAGCCAGATATAATAGCTGTTCCGTAGGTTTTATCAAAGAAAAATATGAAGCACTATTTTCTTAGAAATAATTATTAACTGCACGTATACGTAAGTCGCCAAATTATGAAAAATCACCATGGACGGCAAATACGCAAGGTGTTCAATATGTTTTACACAATTAAAAATAGTGTAAAGTTGTTTATAAGGAACATGCAAGGACCAAGGAATATATTGCTGGGTAACATTCTATCAGATCCAATCTTTAGCTTGGTCAATTATGCCTTTTTTACGAATAAGCCTTATGAAGGGCCGAATGCCTCATACGAAAAACGAGCGTTGCGAGTCTAGGGGCTTTTTCCCCTAGCTATATATACGTATAATTAGTGATGGGAAAAAATTCCAGAGCTGCCAACTCTCCCGTTTTTTTCGGGAGATTTTTTACCACAATTTTTAAATAGTTTTATTTTATATTATAATTTTGGCGTTTGATTAACTGTATAGTGCTAATAAAACAGTAATGTTAAAAAAAAAATTTTCTAACGTCAATTCCTACTTAAATCAACAAATGAAAGTCGGCGAAATTTCGGCCAAAATAATATCGCATTTCGCATACATAACTCTAAAACTTGTGCCTCCCTCAAGAATTACGCCAAGATTTGGCGACATTTCGACAAAACTCGCCAAGGCAGACGAAAAATGGCGAGATTTTGAGCACGGGCAAAACAATTACTGACTATTGCCAAATTTGGCGATGTTTTAGGCATAGACCAAATGACTGACTATCGCCAAGTTTGGCGATGTTTTAGGCATAGACCAAATGACTGACTATCGCCAAGTTTGGCGATATTTTGGCAAAACTCGCCAAGATCGATGACAAATGGCGAAAATTTTTGGCATGGACCAAACGACTAACAACAGATGTAATATATTGAAGATGTCCATAGATATTGATCTATTGAAATTCTTTTGGGTCGTCCTGTAAATAAACTCTCCAGTAGATTGGAGTCAAAAAATTGAGATGCACAATTAGATGTTATAACATTCTTATATATGAAATTTCAACATTCTACGACTAAATAGTTTTTGAGATTTGAGAGTAAAATACATACACACGTACGAAAGTCGCCAAGCTTGGCGACTTTTGGCGTAATTCTTGAGGCAATCACGTGACCGTGGCCGGACCATTTCCTAACTGTATGGTAGGATGGTATTGTACTTGAAATGGATGAATGTCCGTAAAACTGCCATTGACCGTAAAGTGTTGGGAATCTTTTGAGTGTTCCTGTAGCAGCACTATAAATGATAAAGACACTTTTTTCGATGGAAAAATTAATTTTGTAACCCATAACAGCATATATCACTTGTGAGTCGTTTGAACTAGCCTAATACCTCGAAAATATGCTTAATGAATTAGGCGTAATGAATTTCTGCCCATAGAGCGTAATGTATTGAAAATCTTTTGGGAGGCCCTGTAGATAAATTATTCAGTCGATTGGAACCAAAACTTTTTTTAACATCCAGTGTCATGCACTACAAGTCTAAAAAAATTTACTTGAATGGATGAATAAAAAAGTATTTTATTAACGATTGAAAATTTGTACAAGATAAATATAGGGAGAGTGTGAGGTAATAATAAGAATTGAAAAATTAGTAGTAAAAAGTCTCCCGAAACAAACGGGAGAGTTGGCAGCTGTGAAATTTTAACTTGTGGGAGGATTAAATTTTCTGTCTTAAGTTATTGCAATGACAATGTACGTAAATAGAACACAAAAATCTGTGAATTGTTCTATGTCCAGGAAAGTAAAACTTTAAACGTCAAAATTAGGTTAACTTTTTTGTGTGTAAGGGGGCGTTGACAGCATAAACTTAATGATTACGAGTGACAGCGCCATTTTACGGGCGAATTTCATTCAGCTGAAAGGTCGTCAATGGTCGTTCTGTATTCAAGTTCACATTTCAACTATACATTGCAAGCAGAAAATGCTTTAGTATGTGTCATACTTGAGAGGAGTGTTTCAATACCAAAGGAATTCCATATGTGTACACAACAGGAAATTAAATTAAAACGAACTCTTGAAATTTTGGCGGAAATTGGATATTCAAGTACCGACACTTTTTGAGTTAAAAAATTCAATTGTATGATAGGTAAAAATTATTAAATGCAATAAGTTATATTATAAAATTAGTACACAGGCTGTTTCGAGTATCCAGAGCATAAGACTGGCTGAGAGGACTGCAGCGCCCTGAAATCTGATCCTTTACTTAGCTTACAATTTGATATTTGGATTACAATTTAAAGTAATTTGTTATACAGACCCCCCATACCAATCAAATTTTATATACATTCCCAAAGAATACATAAAATTTATTTCGTAGAAAATTTGAATAATTAAATAAAATTGAAAATTGAATTGATTCTTTGAATAATAGGAAATTCAAAGAATGAATAAAGCTGAAAAAAATATATAATAAAGTAGAGATGTCATATTCTAAAGCATTTTTAAACAAAAATGATAAATCATACAACACGCATCCACTATAAACAATTTCCAACATAATCCTATCTGCACATGCACTACTAATTAACATGTCGTTCTTTCTAGGCAAGGATCTCATTAAATGTTCCCGTTGCAGCTCAGCAAGGGTGTGCCACAGCGAGACATTCAAAGATTCACCTGATTTTTGGCTTAGCCTGCTTCACTATTTTAATTAATGTGTTCAGATACACATGTATATAATATTTTTAAGGTTTATTGGAAAAAAAGTACCTTAATTCTGTCTTAACTCACACGCATTATGAGGCGATGTGTCTCATAAAAGTAATATGATCAGGATAGGTTCCCACTGCATCTTTAAAATTACCTACCTCATACATATGATATAACCTAAATCGCGCATTAAGAATCAAACGATTTTTAAGAAAATAGAACCATTTGGATATAATCGTAATTTTTATGAGATTCATTACGATAGTATCAGTGTAATTAACAATCTTAAAAAATTCTAAACACAATTTTTTACTGGTACGTTCCAAATGGATGTTTAATAATTTAGGTAATCCTAATACTCCTCTTTAAACTTCTGCCAGGTGCATTGTAATTAATAGAACAACGAAAAAAGAATTATATGGAAACGGAATGAAATATTTACTGTTGCGTGGTGTCCCAAAATTTACGCAAGATTTGAATTTAATAGAAAACGCAGTTCTTTTCAACTGTATTCTTTTATTGAAACATAAAGTACATAGGATAGGGCTATGTATGGAACAGCACATTGGGCAATTGACCCCTTTGGATTTGATGGAACATACGCTATCTTTTGACGAATTTTTCCAGGACCATTTCGAATAAATGTGGCTGAACTCCGTTCATGCAGCGTTGATCCCTTGCACATCTCTTTCAATGCACGAGTGGATGTGGGCTTGTTCATTTTCAAAATCATCAAGAATCAAACTTTTAGTATACAGTCGGATCTCTATTTAACGAACCTCTATTTTACAAATTCCTCAATTTTGCGAATTTTACCTGGGAACTAAGAATATTTTACGAATTTCTTTGTAAAAAACCTCCAAATAGCGAAATTCATTCTCTATTTAACGTAGTTTTTCTTACGTTTTTTTTTTTTTCGCTGTTTCGCTAAATATTTCTGAACATTACAAATTTATTTTGTTCTTTTGCTGCACTTAATTTTTATCAATGACCTTGAACTGATTTCCCCACGTGTCTTAAATCACCGAAAGTAGTAAAATCGCTGTTAAAAACAAAATTAACAGACTTTTTCAGCAATTAAGGATCACGGGTGCTTAAATTTAATTATGTCGGACAGTACCACATGATGGTAATGTATTCTTAATTTACTTATTATAATGAATACGATAATTACATTAAAATTCATTAATTTTATAGTAAAATGATTTACTTAAAACCGAAAATGCGGTGTAAGTTTTGGACTTTGTTTTTACCTTTTTTGTTTCTCCTTGCAGATTTCATTTTGATAAGTAAAAAAAAAAACGCAAAGTGTTACTATTTATTTTAAAAAAGTGATACTAACTACTTTTTCAATAATATTTAGTGTTTATAAATTTAAAATTAGTTGTGTACTGTTTAAAGCGTTCAAAAGGAAAAATCTCAGTATAACGCATTTGCCATATAGCGAATTTTTTTTCCGGGATTTAACGGCTTAGTTAAATAGAGGTCCGACTGTACTTGAAATGTTGTTCAAATGCGTTGTTCTTTCGTAAAGTGGCGCATTTTTACTAACCCTAAATTATCCGATGCCAAACTGTTTTCCTAAAATGATTTGGGTGCACAGACCGCAATGTATAAGAATACTTTTTTGTTGCCCTGTAAAAAACCGTAGGCCGTACACTCGTAAAGTTTATCCAGTATGCAAGCCAGCGACCTATAATATGCATACCTAATTTGATGTCAATCGAATGCACTATTTGGAAACTATCTCACTATGAATGATTTCCGTCCTTACCTTAGGCCGTAATATATAAGAATTACTTTCTAAAAACCTTTGAACAAACTGTCAGCTCTACACACACCAAAATCTATATGCAGGTTATGAGACCTTGACCTACAATATACATACTCAATTTGAGCTCAATCAAATTCACCCTATAGACACTAACTCACTTTCAGGAATTTCCCTCCGCAGGCCCTAATGTAAAAGAATACTTATTTGTTGCCCTGTCAAAAAAACTATAAGTTGTATACAAAGCAGAATCTATAATCACACAACATGTGATGGTGACCCATAATACAGGGTGTGTCGCATTTCCCTCCTAGGTGTGGAGAGGGCTAATGAAAATAAATATATTACCTATGCAGCAACAAAATTGACTTTACTGGAGAAAGAAACATTACAAGTTTTGCTTCAGAAATAACGAGCTGTTAGTTTGGACCAGGTTCTGAGGACGACAATCGCCTTCTGTGGTCGGCCACTTCGCTCTCCGGAACTAACTCCATGCGATTTTTTTAAAAAAATGGGGTTAAATAAAAGATCGTGTGTTCGTTCCCCCAATGTCACGCCATTTACAAGATCTACGCCAAAGGATCACAGCCGCATTTTCTACCATGTTAAATCGAGTGTGCGAGTGTGGGTAGAATTTGACTTTAGACTTGATATCTGCCGCATCACCAAAGGTTCATCTATGGAACATTTGTGAAACAAAACTTGTAGCGTTTCTTTCACCAATAAAGTCAAATTTGTTGCTGTGCTCGTAATATGTATATTTATAAGCTTTCCAAACCCAGGAGGGAATTGTGACACACCCTGTATACATACCCAGTTTGCACTTCTTCGAATGCAGCATTTACACACTAGTTCATTTTAAATAATTTTCGTCCATAGGCCGTAATGTATAAGAAATACTTTCTATCAACTCTACACACACTAAAATCTATGCAGATCAGTTGACCGTGACTAATTATAAGCATACCTAATTTATGCCCAATCGAATGCCCCGTTTAGACGTTAACACACTTTCAAGAATTTCCGTCCATTGTCCATATCGTAAAAGAAATATTTTTCGTAGCCCTGTAAAAAGCTATAAGTTCTATGTATGCCGAAATCAATACTGATCTTGCGGCGGTGGTCTGTAGCATATATACCAAATGTGAGCTCAATCGATCCGTCTAAACGCTAGAGCAATTTCAAGAATTTCTTTACATAGGCCATAATGTAAAAGAAATCTTTTTTTGTAGCCCTGTAAAAAAGAAACAAAAACTAGAAGCCTTATACACACCAAAATCAATACTGGTCTTGCGAAGGTGGTTTATAGCATATACACCAAATTTGAGCTCAATCGAATGCACCGTTCAGGAGCTACCGTGTTCACACACACACACATGTCGCAAAAGTAACATAAATGAATTCAGAAGACCTCAAAACATGCAAATACATCAAAATCTCAAAGCCGAATTTTTTCATGATTACAACACTTTTCTTACATGGTACATGTTCGGAAAGAAAAAAAATTAGACTTTTAATCCATTAAACAAAAATTATAAAGGAGATGTTTTATCTGTAGTATTAATCAAAATATTAAAGAAGCTGAATCAAAAATTAAGTGAATCGTTGAATGCTTTGCTGCGGTATAGCGTTGCTGAGGCGCAACGGGGCTTTCTTTGTTAGCTGTGCCGGGAAGCAACGATGAATAGAGAAAGCAATCACTGTAATGACTGACTAATGTAAAAGGAGTCTTCTCTGACGATGATCGGAACGAACCAGTTAACGATGTGTTAATGAGTATGTGCAGATTGAATTTTACTGGAAATTGTTTACAATGGATGCGTTTAGTATGATTTATCTTTCTTGTTAAAAATGCTTTAGACTGACATCTGTGAGCTTTATTTTATTTCTAGATTTTCTCCGTAAAACTCATTTTTTTTTAATTTTAAGTTTCCTTATGTGCAACATGTGTTTCTGATTTGATTAGTTTTATATCTCTAAAAATCGATAGCCATTGGTTATATGGCACTATTTCGTCATCTAAAACTAACACGGGTGGGTCACAGAACTTAGCATGCAGTACAATGTTTAGCAATTGCGTGGCTCCTTTTGAACTTTTTTGGTTCTGCTGTCCGGGGGCTTACGCCTGCAATTCAAAATTGTAAAGTTAAAAATAACAATAAAAAAATAATGGTGAGTAATTTTCAAAAAATCATACACATTGATAGTTGGCAGCTGTCTTTTGTTGTAGTAAACTTTCGATAAATTTGAAAATAATGGAAAAAGTATAAATTTAATTAGTTTTAAATCGAATTTTAATTCATACAGTAATTTTTATTACTAATAATTATAAATTATCCTCTTTTAGAAGCCATATTTTGGAAAATTAGTGTTTTATTCTATATTTATACATCTAGTTACGACATCCTTGCAGCTGTCATTAGTTAAACTGATATATAAAAAATACAAATAATGAACTTTTTTAGAGAATATAAAATACTAAATAATTCATTTCTGAGGCTAAATTAAAAGATTTCCCTTTCTTTAAACAACTACTAACTGGTGTTTTAAAACTTTCTTTTATAAACGAGAATGTAACTTTTGAAAAAGTGCGTCTTCCCGGAGCGCCTTGTAGATTGTGTGAACGAAGGGAATCGTTAATGCCTTTCATTGGGCACTCCTGTCTGTTTACGGCAGTATTCACCAAACACTTGATACGTGAATTAACCCGAACACTCGTGTTAAAGTCATGAGTAAGATATGACTTTTACATATGTAATTGGATTAATCCTCGTGTCAAGTATTTGGTGAATACGGAAGTTAAAGACAAATCAGATCAGTATTACCAAAGCCAAACGTGACAAATCAAAGTGCAAAAGACCTATTAATATTATAAATATTGTTTCAGCTTTATTTAAATATTCACAAATATATTGGAGTACTATATTTACCAATACTTATTACCTTCATTGTATAGACAGAATTCATTTCAGTACTAACTAAAATAACATTACTTATTTGAATAAAACGAACTGTTGTAATACAAATACGTTATATAAATTAATAGTTGTAAGAAGCAATGAAATCGAAATTCACCTACGGCAAAGAAAAATCCACACGCAATGACGTCAGAACCAACGTCATAGCCAAAGGAAGGCGATATCCGTGAATTAAACGAAATGCTACTCTGCCGTCTCACAGCTGAAAAATATTCCTGCCATTCATAAAATACTGCATATTTCCACGTTTTTTCAGCAAGACATCTTGTGTTGTATTGTAAGGAATTTAATCTTTATCAAGTATCTGCTTTGAAACGTGAGTATGCTATTTACTTGTATATGCACATATTATATATATATATATATATGTGTGTGTGTGTAAAATTTAAAATTAATTAATTTAAACAACGGTACATTGTTTAAATTAATTATGTTTTAATTACCTTCTAAATATTTACATTTACTTTTATTCAATAAACTTAGTCTTTTTTAATAAAATAAGTTCTACTAAGACATAAAACCTTTCTTTTTTTTTCGTATTCCAAATAGTGAACCCCCCCCCCCCCCGTTTTTAGCCATTTCTTGGATTTACTTTAAAAATATTTGGATAGATAGGTTCGACATACAATATTGGATAAGTAGGATATATTGGGTATGGGTGTACATTAGAGATGAGACGGGCTCAGGCCCGAGCCCGGGCCCGACTCGGGCTCGGGCTCGGGCTCTGTAATTCACGATTGCGTTCGGGCTCGGGCGGGCTCGGGCTCATGAAAAATTTCTCCTTTGTTGAACATACTCCTTGAAACAGATTTTAAAAAGTGATTCATGGGATAAATAGACGCACTTATTTAAAAAAAAACAGCGGCACGGGGGACTAGAAGGTGTGTGAAGCTCCAAAATTTATTGTATCCTATTAATGAAGTAGTTAATTTTATTTGTCTTTAGCTGAAATTTCGGGCTCGGGCGGGCTCGGGCTCCAACTTTAATAATATTGCTCGGGCTCGGGCGGGCTCGGATTAAAAGTCCTCGGGCTCGGGCTTCAAAAAATGAGCCCGAACTCATCTCTAGTGTACATTGGGAATATTGGATAAATAGGTTCGGCATACAATAATGTAAACATGCCCACTAAATAATGAATAAATATTTTAAAAATATCAACAATTTTATAGAGGCAATATTAGGAGTCTGTACCTCTTCAGAATATTTCCCATTATTACTACGGACGATGCTAGTTCTTTTACGGTAGTATTGAAGTATTTTTGAATAATCTCCAATTCAAATATGGACTTTATATTGGAAAACATTTATACCCTAGTAGCACAACTAGTTCAAAAAGCGTTTCAATTATGTTGGAAACACGTTTTTCGACGTTAAAAAACGTGTTTTAAACGTCTTTTGGACTAATTGTGCTACTAGGGTATGCTGTTAAGTGTTCATACATCCGATCTTTATAGGAGGAGAGTGACTTTCATCTGCTATTCAAATTGCACTCTCTCTCTGTGGACATGGTTCAAAACCTCAAAAGTTTGGAGGGATAAGTATACTGAATTTCTGTTTACCTGTTTAAAAATTACAGCTGTGAATAAGTTTATTTTCCTAGTAGCAATTGCCATTAGTGTACCCGAACCGATATCCTTTAAAACGACAATTCTCTCTACAACGATGGTACTAATTATCCCTTACATCACAATAATTCTCTCTACTACGATATATATATTTTTTCTACGATGCATCAGAAGCCCAACTCATGCACACACGTTAAAAGCTACACAAAGAAAGTCGAGGTAAAATGTGGTTGAAACGGGTTGGACCACGCCTCTGCCAAAGAACGTCTTCTAAGTTTCGTTTTGTTGATGTAACACTATGGTAATGAGAAAGTTCATTTTCTCGTAAGGTGGAAGGGCAGTTGGCATTTCCTGGATGACACATCTTTGATTCCTATTCCCCTCTTTAAAAAATGGTCAAGGATTCCTTTCACCGGAACTGATATAGAAAACGATACGTTCGTTTGTCTGAACTTGAGTAAGAATCTTAACCTCCGATAAATCCTATCGAGGTCGATTATTACACGAGGATATTTTAATTTATGAGTTTTGTTTACTTTGAAGTTTGTTTAGTGAAAATCGAAAGCAAATGGCTAAAAGGAAACAAATATCTATCGAAGTGAAATTCAACATCATAAAAGATTTTGATAAAGGCATGAAGCAAAATAAATAAGGATAAATTAATGGGTATGTATTTTCAATTAATATCTAATACATTTTAAAAAACGCTTTTGCGGCATTCAGGTATTATTTATTTAGACATTATATATTTGTTATTCAAATATGCTATAAATATTTATAAGCTATATCGCCGCTAGAATCCCTGGCGAGGCGGCAATGGTATTTAACTAAAATTTGTGAGTGTTGTGAAAATTACTGAAAACTATAAACATGTTTTTCTCCTTTCATTTATTATATATTACTTGCGAGGGTGTGCTGAATGAAAACAGAACACTTTCTGGTGACACCGCAGGGTATGGGATATATGAAGAACAAAAATCAAAAATCTTTCCGTTCCAATATCGATTCTCTCTATAACGACAATTCTCTTTACAACGATATATTATTTTGACCACCAAAATATCGTTATAGAGAGATTTCACTGTATCTTATGATTATTAGTGGTAAGACGAATAAGAAATAACCGCACAGGGGCCCCGCAAAAGTGCTGGGCCTAGGGCCTCCGAATCTCTTAGTCGGGCTCTAGGTAGAGGGAGACATCATTCTTTACTCTCCAAATGCTATAACTGAAAGCACAAATCAATTGCGGGACGCCGCTTGCAAAACGTCACACTTTTGCCCGAAAGTTAGATCTCGCTGAGTCTGAGAAAAGCAACCACTACTTACTACAGCGATTTTTAAAACAGACATTCATTATGGCTTGCATCGAAGACGTGAATGAAGCTAACAATTGCTAACTATTGGCAAAACAATGATGTTTTTTTTTTATAAGTAATAATCATGCTTAGAAAAAATGTAAGTTTTAGAAAAATCATATTATTTAATACAACTTATGATTTATGTAACAATACAATTTCACATTGTGATTAAATTAATATTCCTTATAGAGAACAGTAAGTGAGTCATCCGAATTTCATTGGAGTTAGTATTCTCCTCTGGTAAGAATTATGATGTTATATGGGCGTTTTGAAATTTTAACCAACCAAAGACCGCCGTTCTCGCTAATGCGACTGGGGCACGTTAAATACGTCCTGATCGCAATGTCCTCCAAGTTCCCATACAAAACGACGCCTCTTGGCGGGGGGGCAAAACAACATTGGGGTCTTCTGCTAGATATTTCTTTCATAATTAAGAAGCCCCCCCCCCGCTTACGATCGGTAGTGCTGCCATCTATTGGCTCCTGAATGAAGTAGAAATGAGCTGTTCGGGAGTCTGTGGTAGAAATTAAAACCCTTGGCAGATAATGCCGCTATCGATTTAATCTGGGGGTTGGTACAAAATGCTGTAAAGCAGAAGTGCCTAAGCCTCCATAATCGAAGAAAGCAAGAAAGATAATAATATATAGCTGCATCTTTTCTATTGATTCGAATCCGAGTATAAATGCAATGATCACGAAAACGAAAAGAACTTCATTAGCCTAAAAAAAATTCGTTAAGTTAAATTTAACATAGCTCAGTATCAAGACGTTTATCTAATGATGAGCTAATGTAGCCCAGCCATGTTGAGATAGTTCGTACTACGAAAATCTACCATAATTTACTGCCGAAACAAACAACATAAGTATTGAAATAATAGTTATTTGCTGAGTATTCTAATACATAGCTGTTAATTTTTAGGGAATTTACATTGTAACAGACAGCTTAACAAATTTGAGAAAAAATATCCAAAAGAAATACTGTTTATAACAAGTGGTAAATTATACTCCGTAAAAGTTGTCAGCTTTGCTAGAAACGTAGGGGTGATTTCGACTGGTTTTTATTATTAGTATGTGCATCATATCTAGGTATCATACCATTTGTTTCTTTAAAAAACAGTCTGAAATCGGTGATTAATTTTTTTTGACAGCTTTGCATTCAAATTTTTGTAATAACGACCAAAAGTATACGTATTGAAATAGTAGTCTGTTACATAATATCAGGAATTAACTGAATTCACGGTCTAAGCTGATTATTTTATGATAAGGTTATTCAGGGGGTTCTCACAAAAGTAAAAAATTATAGCATTAATTAAATTTACGTTCTAAGCTGATTATTTTATAATGTTTCACAAAATATAATATTTAAAGACTTTTTCTCTTTACGAAACATTCTAAAATCATTGATTATATATATATATATTTTTTAAATGGCCTTAAATTCAGATTTTTGTAATGAGGACAAAACGTAAGACACATTGAGATGGTTTGATACGTAAAAAAAAATCCCCTGTTAATTGAATTTAAGATCCAAACTGATTATTTTATGACGTTATTATAGGGATTTTCACAAAATGTTAAAAAAGGTGTGTCTTTTCTATCATCAAGGTATCTGATAGCGTAATGATTTTTTTTTTTTTTTTACGATCTTTGCTGTGAAATTTCTCCCCATTCATGGAAGTAACCCACAGTGGAAATGTCAACTAGTGGAGGAGGGGAATGGGGTTGGTGGTTGGAATATTACATGCGCATGCGTCGATGTGTTGATGGTGGAGAGGACATGCTGAAAAATCGATAGAAAACGCGTGGGCGTAAGTTCGAGAGAGGGTAGAATATAAAAGGGAGCTATCTTCAGTGAAACATTCCACAAATTTTAGCCAACCGAATAGTCCACTCCATTTCGAAGCTGGTGAAAGCTGAGTCCAATTTTTCTCTTCAAAAAAGTGGCATCAGTCTCTGAAAGTAAGTGATGATTAGTGGTTAAATATTTAAAACCTATTATGTCTACCTATTGTGTAAATAATTCAAAAAGAAGAATGTTTATTAAATACTGAATTATGTTTTAATCTTTAAAATACGCAAACATCTTTCTGTGTAGAGGTATTGAAAGGCATATGTATAGATGCATTACAGTTTTTTTTTTTTTTTTTTTTTGATTATATGAGTTTGAAAATATTTTCTTTGACGAATTATTAGAAATTAAGTTTTGTATTTTTTGTTTTTCAAAATAAAAATTGCAGAAAGAAAATTTTCCCAATAATAAAATTCAATTCTCTTTGGAGGAGAGGAGACATCAGTCATTTGGAGACATCAGTCTTTTAATCGCTGCTTTACGTATTCATTAAAAATGTGTAAAATGCAAACTTAAACAACATTTATAATAACAAAAAACACTCAAAAATCCTGATTGATAAGTACCTTTTTATCTGTGTTATTATACAAACTTTATCAACATTTATAATATTGAAAAATTGTGTTTATATTTTAAAGCATTTTTTATAAATCAATTAAACTGTAAATAACCCCAATAAGAATTAAATTTTTATATTCTGCAGGTTTCAAACAAAATTTGCAATTATAAAGTTTTTCCAATATTGATCATATATATATATATATATATATATATATATATATATATACTTTAAAATTTTTTTTCTAAATATATGAGATTTGTAAAATTATTTTAAATGAACCCAAAAGTTGAATTTGAAACAGATTTGCTTGTACAGTACAACTGCTAAGAAATGTAAGACTAATATAGCTAAAATGTTTTTTAAATCAATTTTAAATGTTTATGTATTTATATTTCTAAAGTGTTACGCTAAATTTTTATTTAAAACTTCCTGCATCTCTTGCAATTCAATTTTTGTATTAAAATTAATTACTTAAAAAATTGCTCATTTTTTAGTACAGTGGCTTTTTGTTAGACAGGAAAGGACTTACGTTAATACACATGAGATATGAGCACTGTGATCCCCCCCCCCTCTCACTTGTTTCTTTCTTTCTTTCTTTTTTTTATGTGCGAATTTTACTTAATCGATCCAAGCTTTTTTTTTAAAAGAATTCCCGGATCTAAAAATATTATTTTGAATTTTCTTAAAATAGCGTTCAATTTAAATACTAAAAAGAATATTTAGTCGTCATTCCTTCTATTGGATACCATAAAACTCGGTACCTAATTTTACATAACTTTGTAATTTATTATATATGTCTATGATCAATATATAAGAAACAGAAGCCCAGGCCAGTGCTTTTGGGCACACTGTATATACAATATATTATCGCCGCATCAAAGAAAAATGCCATTTATATTAACTTATTCATCTAGTCGCAACTATACAGTCTAATTACAAAATTAATTACATTTATGTAAATAAGTATTCTTTCATATTGTTCATGTAAGTTAAATAATAAACATTTCGTTTTAATTGCGCCGATTTGTTTCATATGATTTTTTAATGTTTCTTAAAATTCAAAAAAATCTTTTCTTTTCTTTTCTTTTAAGGGGAGGAGGTATTGCAGCTTACGCGAATTTTGATGTTTACGTCGCTAAAACTCATTCGTTATTACACTTCTCCTTTTTCGTTAAGTTCAAATGCGGCAGTCGCATGAGCAGGGAAGGCTGAATTAAAATCGATGACAGCACCAGTGTGTGATTTAAAAAATTTTAATCATGTAAGAATATTTTGATTTTAAAGTTGTTCTTTGTAAATTAAAAAAAAGTTATTTGAATTTGGACAGGCGAAAAAATTTTCATTTTCAATCCTTTCAGACCAGGCGTCCACAATTGAGGACCCAAAATTTGTAAGAATTTTTAAAATGGCGATTAAAATTTGTAATAAAATAAAAATGTACATGTATGCTTGTCCAAGAAAAATTATTTATTCAGATGTGAAAATTAAAAAAAAAAAAAAAGTTAACATAAAATGGATAACTCTTTTTTGGTCACATTGTTAAGAACACAGGGCAAAGAGATGGGCCACTTTTACAGCTGCAACTTTTATGCTTTACAAGATTAAACACCACATATTTCTAATAGTATTGAGATATATAAAATGTTAATCATTTTTCTTATGTTATACGTCATTGTGATTTTGTTGCAAGTTGTATACTGAGTGTAGTTTTAAAACTTTACTTCGTCACAAATACGCTTACTTAGCTGGATGTCGATATGTAGCAAGTGTTAAGGCAAACGCTCTCCCCAGCGGGAGATTCTCCTTCTTGAAAATCGAATTTTAGGAATACTTCAGAACGGTGCCCTTTCTTCCAGCTTCATTCATAGGAATATTACTTTTGACCTTTCGAATCGTCATCCGCGATTCACAAAAGTACTGAAAAATCGATTGCCGTAGGTGTAGAACCCTGATATCTTTTCATATGACAACAGTGTGACCTAATGAGTTTAAATGTCACACAAAGGTTAGTTCAAGTCAATATTTTAAAAGTAACTCTCATTAGAAAAAAGATTATTTCCTTATAAATTATTATTTATAAGGACTGCGAACTATTTCATGATTTCTTCCATTTTATTCTAAACCCAAACTTAACCTGTTTAATTCAATTTTTGAAAAGAAACGTTCACCATATTTGGCTCGTTTTGCCTCCCATGATGAACTTTGAATGTTACGCGGATTACAACATAACCAAGTAGATAACACACTAAACATGGTGGATGGCTAAAAAGAGAAGATTTGAGGTTTAGGCCTATCTCGCAGCTGTCGATCTATCTGTCAAGAGTTTTGGGTGGTTTTCTCCTGATGTAACGTGAGTTACACGCTAGAACTCCTTAAAAAGTCCTTTGCCCCAGGCACCACCTGTATGCGGATGCCCCTCCTGTAGGCTTGCCTTAACACATGAATGAACTTGAATGCTACGCTGGGACATAGATTTGCGTCGCATTCAAAAGATCCGTCTTAAAGAAATAAAAGAATTAAGATGGGCTAGTTTATTCTTTAATGTACCTTAAGAATAAATAAGCCCATCTTATTTATTCTTGATTCTTTACATTAATTCTTAATTTTTTTTCCTTATTCTTAAGGAAGTACGAAGTTTATTTTGACTGCTTAATGTGTTGGAACAGATAGTAGAGCTTAAGAGAATTCATTTTCAGTTTTTCAACCCGGGTTCAGATGATGACTTTTCTACCTTTTATACATATATCAGTGTAATTAGTGGTAGATTAATCAGTTAAGAATGGTGAATGTAGATGGCGCCACGACAAAAACCAAGTTGAATAAAAATTAATGTTCACGTAATAAAAATTAATTGTACAAAGTTGGTAGCTATTTTCTTTAAATTTTGCGCTGGCCTGTCGACCATTCTCGACTGTATTCCTCCGCCATCAATTACGATTTAGCACCAATGACGAAGATCTATTACCCAATAAAATTTCTAGTTTTGCTAAATCTTTTTCAATTGTCGTTACCTACAGCAATCTAGAAATAAGTTGATTTTTGAAAAATATTTTTATACATGACCTAAATAAAAAGAAAATCCCCTATATTCGATAACGGACGTATCCTATAGTTGATATCAGACGATGTTCCACGGTCTTCCTACGTGGAACAATCTTCCTTCAAAGTTAGATATCCTATTCCGGATATCTGTAGTCATTCACTGGACATTCGAAGCAAAACAGCTGGTCTTCTGTATCAGATTTCTAGTGTCTGACTATCCTGCAGCTGTTCAGAAAATATCTACTTCAGGTGGTACAGGAGTTATATTTGGACGGGCAGCAGGCGTACTAAGGACTCTTTTAATGACCTTGTGATGTCCACAGGATATCTGAGTATCCTATAAATAAAGGATGCAATGCAAAATTCACTGTCTTCCACTTAATGTAATTCTTGAAAAAAAAAAAACTGAAAAGTTGATTATTATTATTATCAACAAACATGACATATTGTCATTTTGTTATTGTTCTTGTTCTGATATATCTGTTGCCATACCAATTATTTGCATATAGTCCTAAACGTGTAATAATTATGGTAAAAATAGAATTTAAATTTAAAAATGAAAAAAGTGAGTTTGGAAAGTGTACAATGTGACTTTTCCATCTGTTCTCTTCAATCCCCCTTCCGTCCCTGGAATTTCTTGGTGCTATTTGGGTCGAAGGTTAAAAAACAAACGCCCTTCGTAAAACGCTGAAAGAGCGCTTATAGTACAATGCAAGCACTTCGCTATTATTTTCTTAGCGATAGTTTCCGAGCAGAAATTCTTACCAAGAATGAATTTTTTGCTTGACAGAAAAATCCAAACCCCAAAACATTTAAACAAAAAAGAAATTTCTCTCTGGACTTTGGACCTTTCGACTTCTTAATCATGTTTATCAAGCGCGCCAAAAAACGATTGGCGATTCGCAATTTCGGTTTAGTCCTAAGTATTCACGAGAAGACAGTAACAGTAAAAAAGAAAATAAATGTCAAATGGTTCGGCCTGAACCTGAAATGCAGTTGGAACTATCTAAAAAAAAACAAAGGTAGTTCTGAGTAATAATATTTTTTTTTTAATTCTGTAAATGGCATGAAGTGCCTCATTCTCGAAATAATCGAATTTCAAAGAATTCTAATAGAATGTTTTGTGTATAATTCAGAGACTTTTGACCTTTCACTTATTTTCATCCGAATGTTTGTCAATAGCACTAAAAAAATCGATTGCTGTACATGTTCAATTGAGGGATATTCATAAGCGACAGAACAAAATGGCAAAATGAATTGCATGACACGAAAACATCGTTTTACTACGAAATCCATTTGGTACAAAGACGCCCACATTAAAAGGCATAATAACATATTTCCTTTCATATCAGAAGAGGAATTTTCCGCAGATAATAAATTACTAGTCGCAAAATGCAATCTAATGAAAATCATCATAGAAGTGCAACGTCATATTTTAGATTGTTTTCTCCTGGGTGGGTTTTTTTTAGAATTTTATTTGGAGAACTGATTTATTATTGAAACATTTTATTAACATTTTATATTGGAATAGAAAAAGTGATTAGCCTCTTCTATCTACAGCACTGGATAAAAAAGTTTCTTTTTTTTCATTCAACAAATTCTGTTGGCATTATTTTAAAATTCATTTTATTGAATCAACAACAGAACTTTCATAATATTTTTAACGATCAAAAATTGTGATTAAATCAACGAAATATTTTGTTATTCCAAAAACATTAATTGGTTAAAATAACGCTAACGAAATGTTTGTTAAATCAACAAAATTTTCCTTGATATTGTCTTGAATAAACAAAAATTTTCTTGATTCATCGAAATACTTTGTTGGTCCACATAAAACTATTAGATTTAAGGAGAAGCAGCCATATTTTTTTTTTAAATCAAACAAATTTAAAATATTTTTCTCAACGAGCAAAATGATTTCTTGATTCAGCGAAAGATTTTGTTAGTCCAACAAAATTACTCAGTTTAAAACAGCGGAAACCAAATTTTGGTTAAATAAACAAAATTTTCTTGATAGTTTTATTTGATAGTTTTCTGATTATTTAATTGATAGTTTTCTGAAACAGCAAAAATTTTACGGATACAGCAAAATGTTTTCTTAGTTAAACAAAATTATTCGTTAAAGTATCGCCAAACTAATTTTTGTTGAAACAATTTTTATTGATATATTTCTGAATAAGAAAAAAAATTATTCAACGAAATATGTTGTTAGACCAACAAAATTACTCTGTTAAAAAAACGGAAACGAAAGCTTTTGTTTAATCAATAAAATTTTCATTGGTATTTTTCTGAAACCACACGAATTTACTTCATTCAATGAAATATTTTGTTGAAAATAAAATTGTTTAAATATCGCTTACCAAATTATTGATAGGTCATCAAAATTGCTTTTGAGTTTTTTACGTACATTTTTTTTTTTTTTTTGATTTAACAAAATACTTTGTTAGTCCAACAAAGTGGTTTCGTTAAAATAGAGCAAACCAATTTTTTTTATCAACAAAATTTTCATTCCTATTTAACTGAATCAGAAATAGTTTGTTTTCAACGAAATAATTTGCTGTTGAACAAAACGGTTTTGTAAGCATGCAAATTTTTGATAAATCAACATTTTAATTTTAATATTTTTTAATTTTTTGAATCAACAAAACAAAATACTTTGTTAGTCCAGCTGCATTATTAGGCTAAAATATTACCAACCCAATTAAAAAAAATAATGCTGAATTAAAAGCACATTCTTCCCTGCGTAGGTAATTTTTACTGTTTTACAGCTTCAAAATAAGGTGCCTGGTAAATCTATTCAAAATTAATTAATTTCTTGAGGCAAATCAATTTCCTCAGTAAATGGTTCGCATAATTAATTTATTTCTTGAAATAAATTAAATTTCTTAGCTCCGAAGACCTATAATTTAATGCTCGACTTTTTTTCTTTTTGGTGTGTGTGTGTGTGTGTGTGTGTCATGTGCTCGAACAGTTGTTCTGTTTTAGTTGGAATAATTGACTTAAAATTATGCTAAAGCTCTTTCCATTAAGTAAGCTAAAGTGATATGATAAATAAATGTCTGTTAAGTGGCTAGACGGCTTTTGAAAACTCCCAACATAAAAACATGCACACATACATACAGTCATAAGGTTGTGCAAGATGGGCTTCTTATTGGATAAGAAATAATTAAGCATTTCTTTCATTTCAACAAAGGTGAAATTTATGATTATTATTTTCCCAACTTTTTATTCTTTTAAGCATTGTTATCGTCTATTTTGGCTATATATGTTTAATTTAAATTCTTCAGCTGCGCAAGATAATTCAAGCGCTTTAAATAAACAGTTGCAAAAACGAAAAATTAATCAAAGGAAATATAAAAATGTGCACTCTTTGCGATAATCTAGGCATTTTAATTTAAGAGTATAGTAGTTTAAGTTTTTCAATTGTTCTTAAGCATCTATAATCTGTCTATGTAACTCAAAACTATTACTGTTTATATTACCAGACTGATCACACGGATTTTGCTAACAAATTCTCAAACTGCCAATCTTAGCTATGCTTAAAATTTTTGAAAATCCACTTGCTCTCCTATTATGAATTTTTCGACAGTTTAAATTTTGAAAACAAATTGCTATTAAGCCAATTGGTTTTAAATTTTGAATGAAATACCCATTAAAAGGAAAAACAGAACGGAAGTTATACTGCTCTAACTGAGGTAAATATGACCCTAAACTGCCACAATAAATGATAGTTTCAATTAGTTACAATCGCACGATGTGGGGATCTGTAAAGAGTTATTTTTGAAATGTCAGATTCACTTAGTTACAATCGCACAATATGAAGCGAAAAGGTTTTCTTGAAATGGCAGATTCTATTGAAGTAGACGTCGCTTAATGTGATCACATCTGACCTATCTGATTTTGTTAATTATAACCAACTGAATATTATTAAAATATATATAAAATAATAAGGAGCAGCATATAGCAATGGTGAGGAGAGATCAATTTCAGCAGAAAACATTTATCTAACATAATGAAATTGCATGCATTAAGCTAACGCTTTATCGCACAGTGTTCCCACTCTGGAACACTGCGCGTTAAAGGGTTAACTTCATGCCAAGGGTTAACTTCAGAGAACACCAAACTCTGACGTTTTGACAGTTGCCAGTCACGAAGAATAAATTTGATTTCTAAAAAAATAGTTGCGGGTGACATAGCTCCACGAGAATCCTTTACTTTTTAGCACGTCATGTCCCCTAAAAAAATTGTCACGATTATTTTTAACAGCACTGACATCTGCTGAAAAATGGAAGAATGCGAGAACAGCTTGATAGATTGCCCAATGCTGAAAAAAGGGCAGCCGTTGCCATCGCTCGACTTAACTACCAGCAAGATGGCGGACGATCGAAACGTCCATCGCGTGCCACAGATCTAGAGACCCTTTTTTGACGCAGCTGGCTGTGCGGCACAGCCAGCTGTCGTCGAGAAGGTTGGCAGCTATGCAATTTTAGTCAAGTGCTCTCTGTGAAAGGTGCATTAGTTTATGGCAAACCGTGATCGGAAAAGTCCCCATTCGTATTCATAATGACTATGAAAACCATCAGCCTCAGCTTTCCTTTGTACTCCCAGTCGCGAAATTGGAAGCGCTGCTCACCTCAGCACTCGATAAAGTTTTCTCTTCCAGGGTACCAGTTTCGGGTTCCCCTTCATCAGAAAAGACGTCGATATTTCGTTCGAGTTCGATACAGCTTTGCAAATGCGTCGCACTCTGTTAAACAGTCTCTGTTAATCGCGCAATATATAAACTCTGAAGCGGCTTCAATATGAAGTCGGAGTTTTTCTTACAGTCTTAAATTTTCATTTTCAGTCGCTGACCCAATCATGTTCCTGTTGCTCTTCTTCTTGTCTATCTGGTCGGAGATGTGCTACTCACAGGTGATGTACAGAGGAATGGTGCCGTATGATCCCAGATATGTCTTGCACAGGCCCCCTGTTCGAAGATCGGCGATGGAAGCCTTGGAGAGGCTTAGGATGCCCGTCACCCGATATTTCCCCCAGGTAAGCTCTACTTTATTTGCATTTTAATGGTAAATTAGATACAGACTTAATGGCAACACACTTATAACGCCAAAACATTCACTCCCGCTCAATTCGTTCCTAACAGGTGATTCACGAGCCTTTAAAGAAATTTGTTTCATTTTATAATTATTGTATATTGATAGTTAAAATTATTATTATTATATTGTTAGATAATATTATCGATATAATTATAATGAAAGGCCCCCCTGGACGAGTGGTAAGACACTGAATGTGGTAGACGGCTGAAGTGTGAAGGTCCAGCGTCAGGGACCGAGTGGCTGTCGATTTAACAGTCTGTAGTTTTCACCAGATGTTTCGTGAATACGCCTTTGAGTTCCTTAAAAAGTACTTGGACTAAGGTACCACTTTGTAGGCAGATGCCCTTGTGCAGGCTTGCAAGAACAGTCAAACAAAAATTGTGATAAAATCCCACTGACAGAATACAACTTGGTCGTGAGTTGCCTTACGGTAAACAATACGTGATAGCGATCTGTGATATCAACATAAGATAGTAATGAAATATGTGCAAAATGATAATAGAAGATAAAATGTAACATCTATTTCTAAAAATGGAATATATATTTTATAGTAGAATTGTTCATCTCCCAATTAACCAATTAACCCACATAATTGCAATAGCAAGAAAAGTGAAGACACTGCTTGCGCTAAAACCGACTAGTGTACCCTGTTGCATATTTCATAGTCATGATTATTATATAATAAAATTAAAATTACTGTGTACTAAAAGTGGTTGTTTATATTCGTAAAAATAAGAAATTTTGTGCGTAATGAGTTTAAATCCCCATTGTACTCTGCAGTATGAAAAACCAATAGCGAGCTATATTTGCCATTGACAGGAAGAGGTTGATAAAAAAAAGTGCGAAATGCTTTGTCAAGTATTAAATGTAGATTTTCTATTGCCACAGGTTGACACACAAGTAGCACCCGCCCCTTACCAACCGCCTGTTGCACCAGTGTCTGGTTACCAACTTTCATCGGATGATCTATACGCTCTGCCTCCTCAGTGGACAGACGATTTTGTGCAGCAGCTCCCAGAAAGGTCCGAGGACGACAACGACTACAATAACTACGAGTATGAGAACGTCTTCGCACCAGTTTACAGACCTGCAGCATACGCTGATGAAATCTACGCCCCAGTAAGTTTAAATGTTGTTTTTAATCTAATATTCTGGCAAACTCGATCAGAAACTTTCTGCACAGAAATACCGTGTACCCTCGATTATCCAGGTTGATGACCGTGAAGGTTCTCACGGACAATAGTAAAATAGATTATAAGAAAGCTTTTTTATTACAAAAGAAAAAATCAACATCGGTACAAAAATATAAAAATGACTTATATGTGCATGTTGTATAACATAAGAAATTTCCCTTTTAATATTTACTGCTTGCCGTTCAGGTTGCGTATAGCTAAAGAATCATTCTATCAAACCTTGGGTATGAGTTCAATCACCGGCTATGTGTAGGTGTTAACTCGTCCGTCCCTTCATAGGCATTTTTGTGTACGTTGACATTTTTTTTTTAGCACTCGGGTGCTATTTCTTTCAAGCACGGGATTTTTGTCTACGCGCCGCGCCGAGGTCACTTTTCCGTTTGATCCATATTTTCTGCAAAGTGATTTGATGTTGCTAACGGAAACATGGACCCTTCAGATGATTTTCAAATACCAGGATTCACTTTGGTCGAACGGACAAAACAGAAAGGCACCTGGAGTTACGATTTTTATAGAGGAAAACTTAATGAAACACTTTACTCGTGCCTACACGAGCCAGATCAATGGTGTTCAAATGGTCATTGCGTATATTCAAGATAAAGTGAGATTTGCAGTTACATACGCTAATCCTCGAATTTCTTATGAAGATAAATTAGACGCTATATTCGAAATGTTACTGAAAGAGGATAATTGTAAGACTATTTTAGTACGATATTTTAACACTGAACTAAATTCCGATCAAGGATCCAATTTCATAACTGGAATGGATACTTTAGATTTTCCAATACGCACTAATCCAAAACATTTCATCACTACGGGCCAAACAACAATTGATTCAATTTTCAACAACAAAATTATGCGAACAGGAGTCTACATGAGCACTTACAGTTATCATTTTCCTCTATAAGGCAGAATTGATTGAATAGATTTAAAAAAACCTGAAATTCTTCCAGCCGAGTGCGTAAATAAAATCTGGAAAAATTTTAGAAATTTTTTTATTTTTCTTTTTGAAGATTACGTACCACAACTTTCAAAAATTTTATTAGGTATTAAAAAATTTGCGCCCTTCGTAATGCAAATAATTTCAAGTAAATGATTTTTCAAAAGCTGCGTAAGTAGCCAGAACGATGTTAGCCGAGTGCAGAAAAGTTGTCCATTGGATTGATTAATAATCAATTAATTTTTTTTTATATCGGACAATGTGTTCAGGTGACGCCGCACCTTTAAAATCAGGTATTTTGGCCAAAACAGACACAAGTTTACCGGATACCGCATTATAAGAATCAGGTATTTTGGCCCAAACGACAAAAGTTTACCGGATACCCCATCTTAAGAATCATGTTTTATGTGTAAATTTTTACAGAAAGTTTCTTAAAAAAACTATTGAAGTTCCTCAGTTTAATCTGTGAAATACTTTTTAACATGTTGAACGCGGCGCCTAGTACCGGGGACCGGTATTAAATTCCCCGTTTTGCCGGCATCGGCTCCTGAGTACCGGCGATCAATTTTTTGTTTGGGCAGCAAATCCCAAACTTTTGAAGTTACTTTTAAACTAAGTAACAACAGGAAAATACATTTTAACAGGTTAAGAATGGCGCCCGGTTCTTGGAGACCGGCAATGAACTTTCCGTCTGGCTGCAGTCAGTCCCTAAAACCGATTGTATCAAAGTTAAGAAACAAATGGAGTAATTTCAATGAAATTCATTAAAACACTAAACAAAAATATGGCTTGAACTGACATGTATTGCAAAAAGTCACGATTTTTTGGTCAAATTTTTGGCAGTCTTGCGTTTGAATAGGTTAGCAATTTTATTGTAACACCCTGAAAAATACTTTTGTATTTTCTGTGCGCCCCTTCTATTTTTTTAATTGATGAACAATTCTGTTTTCAATAATGATTAATATTTCATCTGGCTGAACGTTAGTGACAGGAATAGGTACCTCACTCAACGTGCTAAATAGTTTCATGTCAATATTAAAATACTACTTACAACTCTCGTAGATGTGGAAAGGTCACTACACTTACTTATGCACTTACTGCTTGTCATTGTATTTGAATGTATATTTGTGTTGTGATTGTACCCCAACTTAAAGTCGCTTTTTACGTGTAAGTTTTACAGAATGTTTCGTACAATCAAAAGACAAAAGCGATCCAGTACTAATATTTTTAGGATATGTACTTCAACATTCATACAAGTTTAACTCATACTGATACGTTTCATAATACATTCATGAGTTTTCCTGTGCATTTGAAAACTGTGATAAAGTCATTTAAGATTTATGAAACGTTTTCATCATTCCTCTCACCCCCTTAAATAATTATTTGTTAGACTCTTATCATCCTGAATTAGCGTCCTTTTAAGCAGCATAAAATAGTGTAATAATCACCTTTCATTCACAGTGGATTTAAGACTTGTAATCAGTTAGCTGATTCTATAGTGTTTGCGCTAATGACTTTCAACGCCTTTCGCTAAGCGATTTTTGACAGGTGAAGGTAGACGGAGCCCCATTTTTGCCCCTGCATTCAATGTTGTAATTCTGATTAAAGGACATACGCGAAACTAAAAACAGGCGTATCCCGTCTCGCAAAACAGCTGCAAAACGTTATGCCATCTTGCAAAGTCTCTATATTAATCAATGATAGAGACCCCTGCCTCTTCTCGCATAACAACTGGCAATTCGTCTCGCGTCTATCTTAAATCGTCTTGGCTTTTTTTTAACACCCTTTACGATTCTCGAGACCTACTTTTGAAGAACCCTGAATACAAAGGGCTACGACATGATTCACAAATATCTTTCTTGCTCTATTTCCAGCAAGACGCAGTGGTCGAACCGGAACCCTCTGACAACGCTTACAATGACTTCATGGTGAACTATTTCCTCGAAGGTTCCGAACCAATAGAGACTGTTCCCCAACAAGAACAGTTTGACCTCCAAAGACGGAGCGACAAGTTAGCCCCTGCCAACGCCGACAAGGGCGTCATTGCTTTGTCCAACGTCTTAAACGCAAACAAGAACGCAAGTAAGACGCAACAAACAAGCCAGGAGACCACGCCAGCTCCTCCCGCTGCAGTACCATCACAAGTTCCACCACAGGTAAGGAAATATCGGATTGTTAATGAGAATTTGCTTTACTCAACAGTGCCTTTTAAAACACTGCTTGTGGATCACGTAAAACTATGTTTTTCGCAAACTAATTCTAGAGCACTTTGCGAATTGTAAGTTTTCTATGAAAGTGATCCAGATTCATAATGAAAATAAACCGCTCAGTGGTGAAACATTTGATTCCTCATTATCAGCAATTTTTAAGCTGGAAAAAGTAAGCACAGTATATTTACACAAAAATACATGTAGCAAAATAAAAATTTAATAATAGTTTCCAAGCATGAAATGGTTCCTTTATATGAGATAACGTAGGAGCGGAGCAACATTCAACATGGGCGGATTAAAATTTAATTTCTGGTAAATAATACACGCTGTTTTCATTGCTTTTTTGCTTAAATGTATGTATGTTTGGGCAAGAATCTTCATTCAACAATGCTTGCAAATGTTATAGATTTTTCAATTGTCCGAAACGTTGTTTTTCTTCATGCCAAAATCGTCATTTCAATAGCGTTGAAACCATATTTTGCATGCTGTATTCGTTGTTGCGAGTTCACTAGAAGCTTCCTGAAGAATATGGTGAGTTTCAATAGAAGTTTTCTTCGAAATGAAGTAAATGAACTAAAACGTTCCGCAAATGGATCTTTGGTACAAAATTCGAGACACATTAAATGCAGAGAATACATTCTTGTTTGAAACGGCAGCTAGTTTTGAAAAAGGAATGTTGTCTGTCTGATCACCATGGAATTTTTATTCACTTTTTTATTTATTTATGTGCAATTTCCAACTTTTACTCTTTTATTGGAGGACTATCTCTTACTAATTTCTAAATAGTAACTTTTATTAATTTTGAAATAAATGTTTGATTTATTAACTGTAAATCTGTCCAAAATGTACAGTAGATAATTAAAAAAACACTTAAATGCAGGTACTTATTCAGTAACTTGGTATATTTATAATTACTCAAATGAGATTAGACAGTTTCGCTGGTAGTTGAAAGATAAGCCGGGAGATTGCAGATTGAGATGTGAAAGTACCCATAAGATCAATTTTATCGCAGACTAGTTTCGTAGAAGCGTTATCCACAGAGGGAAGACGAAGCTGCGAAGTCCCTTGTTATAGTATAAGATAACTTCATTTATAACATCGACAATTTCCCCCACCATCTAGTTGAGGTATGGGCAACCTTTGAAAAGTTGCGGGCCAAACGTTGGATGTAAGCGAAATCGCGGGCCGTACAGTCGGGGTTTATATGGGATTTTGAATGATTTTTGTGAGCCTTATATGGCGTTTTGATTTGTTCTGCGGGCCAGATCTAAATCCAGGGAGGGCCACATCCGGCCCACGTCCCGGAGGTTGCCCTATGTGATCTAGCTGGTGACGAGATGCATAATTTGCCTTCCACGAAAATTTGACTCTTTTTCTGTCAATATTTTAAAATATTCAATTATTGTTTCCAAAACCAGTTTTCCAAATTTCAACTAAATATTTAAAATATTGGCAGAAAAAATGAAAAATTATAAATAGTAAATTTTTCATCATATTATTACCTAAATAGTGGAGAAAAAGTATCGAAATATTAGTTACAGTCGACATTATGGGGGAATCTTTTTTCTCGGGAAATAAGTTGGGACTCTAGAGCCTCGACTTCGGTGAGAGTATATCGCTTTACATATAATCTACCGCACTGTACGGGAATTGAAAGTATAATTTGCTGTTTCTGCATTTAAATTACAATTTTTTGCTTTCCTCCCTCACTGTAGGTTCAGATGACCGCCGTACCTTCCGCCCCTGAAAAGAAGGAAATCAAATCATTGGTGATTCCAGAACCCGTTGCTATGTCTCAGGAAGAACGTGATGACCCATGGAGGGCGATTGGCCAGAAAGAAGAGCCCCTCTTCAGGCCTCTGCAGAACAGCCAGAGGACAACGTGGGACGTTCTTACTAGGGCCAAGAACAGTCTGCAGAAGGTAGGAAACATTTCCTCTAGTCTTCATGCTTTAGCTATCAAGAGTAAACTTAAGTTAGACAACGTAAAGCGCAATCAAGTCCTCCAACGTAAGGAGTCCGTGAATGCAACACTACCACATTCCCAATTCCTTAGTAATTTTTAAAATATATTTTAAAAACTATTTCGAATGTCTGGTGGAGGCTACAAACGTTTGAAAATAGCTTAAGTTAACTAAACTTTGAATACTTATCCCTACCTTCATGTTATATTTTCCCATGGAAGCATTTGTCTACAATACAGCGAAAATAACATAAACGTTTCAAAATTTGCTTTTGTAAGATTGCACAAATTTTTAGTTCCGTTTACAGAAAAAATTTGGGACAATACTTCATACACGTGTATTGAAAGGGTATATACATCTAAAACACTTTTGTTGTCCACAACGTTCTAAGCAAAAAAGTAATAGCACTCAATAAAATAGTTATTCTCTCCTAAATAATGTATTTACTTAGCTCTGCAGGCGGAAAATGCCTAAAATAGATGATCGTAATCTTTTGTAATGCACTTGTGTTTGATCTCCCTAATTCACTTTTGAATTCTTATAGGAAGTAGACTCCAAAATATTTGCAATTTTACCAAAACACAAATACTGTAATGGGTGATTTCAGGTTTTTATAAGCATAAATAATATCCATAGGAAAAAATAGGAATTCGCACTCTATTATCGCTAGCAACTAGTTGAGTGAGTTGATTTGAACATTCGACCGCCGTGGTTCAAAATGTTGCCGTAAAGATTTTATTCAGTAGCGGCGAAATTTGCCGGGCAGAGCGGGTACGCATTTCGAAAATCACGTCAGCGTTTTCATCCTATCATTCGTTAAATAGAATCTAGATATGCTTGACTGCATTTTAATTGTATTTATGTCTTATTAGGAAGTTCAATAATAAAACTAAATACTTCGGAAAAGTAATTTCAAAGACTTTCACAAATTACTAGTTCCGTCTGTAATTGTTAAAGCGAACATGTCGTTAAAGTGGTGATGGGTTAAACTGTATTGGATTAGAAAAAAATTATCGAAGGTTTATGGTTTTGTAAGGAATATCACTAAAAGTTTTAGAAAATATTTTATTACAATAATAAATAAACACGGGATTTAATTAAACTTCTATAAACGTAACGTAGTTGAATTTTATTGTAAATCCAACGTCAACAACTGCTAAAACAACGAATAGACAGCTACAAGTTTCCTGAATACGGAAGTCAGATGTTCTGGATGGATTTCAGGCTTTTTTCACATTTCCGATTTGTATAAAGAAAATGTTTCTCATTACTTCAGAAAAATTTCGCTAATTTAATATAACAAAAATCTCAGTTAAATTTTTACCAAATTGGTATGTAATTGTATTTTAGCCGGAGAATCCACTACGAATAATAGGTTGATATTAGGCACGGTGAAACATTGAGTAGACCGGAGAAGACTTAGGAATGCATACCTACCAACTTTTACACTTTTTAGAGGGGAGATTACCCACCACAATTTCCAAATACTTTTTTATAAATATGAATGTAAAGTTTAGCATCGACGGATGGATGGAAATTAAGTTCAAAAGTTTAGCATTACCGTGCGGACGGAAAATATGTTTAAAAATATCCTAAATGTAACTGTTGCAGGCTGGTGTATCGGACGGATTTCAAGGGTTTTTGTACGGAATATTATATACAACTTCAAATAAATCATCGATTCGGAAAGCATGGTTTAGCTAAGCCTTTGTCATCGTGGTATCTACAACGGATTTTTTGCCAGGAAGCTCGCAGTTACTGGATGCGGACTTCCCGACTCTTCCATTGCATCGGGAAAATTTTTTGAATGTAGTACAATGTCGGATAAACTCTGAAGATTTTTTCACCCTTCAAGGTTTCCCAAATAATATTTTATGACTTCAAAACAAGAAAAGTAGAATTTACTTAAATTTCCGCCAGTTACGCTTTAAAGCAATATTGCTGATAGTTTTTGAGACTTCTACATGGTGGGTGCTGTAACCATAGCATCATACTTATTGTTATGAATAACTTTGATTGTATGTTTTTTTAAAGTTTATGAGACAAAAATGCTAATTTACAGTGATTGATAAAAACTAATTTTTAAACCATGAAACATAAATATGATCCTTCCACACCATGCTGACTATTCTTTAAACAAAGAAATGACTTCATATAATGCAAGTTTTCGAACTTATTCATTGTAATTAGCACATTTCGCCTGTTTTGTAGTCTCAATAACATAAATTATATATTATTAAAATAACAATCGAGTTATGTGTAAGTGCAGCATGTTTACAGCAAAATGTTAATTTACTGAAATGTGGTCAAAAGGGAGAGATGGGATGTATGTCATCTCTCTCTGTGATATCTGAGAAATAATTAAGATTCATTAGTAATTTTTTTACTATTTTATATTTGACTGACTATTTTGAATTCAGAATAGAATCGTGCAACAACGGAGGTAATTATACGGAGGTAACTAGAATTACGGAGGTAACGATAGTTACGCCATGACAGTTTTTCAGAAGTTTCACTTAGAAGAGCTCAGCACCACCTTTTCTCGTACTTGATAATCATTCTGTTGCGTGGGGAATGCACAGCCGTGCTAATTACTCGGATTCTTAAAAACAAAAATTTCAGTTATTTTATTCTGGTTGAAATTTTACCTAAGTGGTATGTTGTGCAGAAAAATTAAGAGCAACCATGAGATGTTGAGAGAGCAGAGCTATCAGATGCTCTTTATATAGGGAAACAAAAATTTAACTTCCCGTGTAATTGACTATTCCACCATTGTTGAAACAATAAAGTACTTTGTAAATAACACGCTTAAGTATATAAATAAATTATTTGGAAGCTTTCGGGTAGTACGAATGTCTTTTCACAGATGAAGGAAAGGTGGAATTTCTATGTCCACCCGGCAATGTGCCTACCACCGTTTATTTATATATGTGTGTTATTTACAAAATTCTTTATAGTTTTAATCATTGTAATATACTTCAGAATTATACATAAATTTGAACTTTGATAACCATGTTCCATTCCATCCTGGTTGTAGGGAGTAATGGAACACTTGTCTTTCTCTTTTAGATGGTTCATAAAATTAACATTTATAATAATTATCGGCAAATTAATTCAGTGGAACCTGCTAAAGTGACCACTTTTATACAATTTCATTTTACCGCCTTTATACGGTGATCAGTTTTGTTCGCACTGGACAGGCTTCACTGCATTTTCAAAGTATGTTCAAATGTTTCAAGATATTATTTTAGAGTTTCAATCTTTTTCCCGTAGAAAATAATTAGTATTTTTTTTGGGGGGGCGGGGGGGTAAAAATATCCTCCTTCCCCTATGTAGGACTTTTCACTTGTAAATACTCTAGCAGCAACGATTAAGATAGATATCGCGTTAATAGAAAAACGTTTCGCGAATCTCATAGCTATTGTATGATTTTTAAGCTTTATTCAGTTCGATAATTTTATTACAGACTATTTATCATGACTTAAAAATGACATTATTCTTGTAACAGAAAACACAGGGTTTAGATAAACTTGAATCACGAATCTATTTATTAGAAAAATCACTATCAGCTGCGTCCGAGACATCCAGTAAACACACATACACGCGCGCAAAAAATGTTTCCTGAATGCGTCTATCAAAATTACTTAGGTTTTATATTGTGTGATTTGTCTATCAATATGTTTCGACATTTTTATGAATTTATAAGTTTTTCAGTACGTTGGGTCAAAAGAAAACGTAATTTTTATTCAGAAATGTAATTACCAATTCAGAGCTGCCAACTCTACCGTTTTTTTTTTTTTTTCGGGATATTTCCCACCACAATTTTTAAACAGTTTTATGTTATATTAAATATATATACGGATCAGCTGCTGCGTTAAACCTAGTGTTGAAAAATCTCCCGAAAAAAACGGGGGAGTTCGCAGCTCTGCCAATTTCAGAAGCATAGAAGTACAGGGTGGCCATAATTAAACTGCAAGTGTTTAAAGGGTGCTGGAGAGAAAACTACCAGGAATATTCCAGTTAAACTTGTTATCTACACGTTTCAGAACATGCGCAAGTCAAATATGCAATTAAAAAAAATCGCCATTTTCCACCCGATAGGTGGCGCTATATCGTATTTCAACGCTTATGGACGTCATATAGGCAAATTTTAAGCCCATCGAACACTGTAAAAACAAGACCACATTCAGTAATGGTCAATCATGACTCTGAATAAGAAGGAACGTGCATTGTTAGTGAAGATATTCTATCAGAATGGTAGCAATTATTCAGCTACTCTGAAAGAATACCGGCGTATGAAACGATTAAGGAGAGGTCCAATGAGTATCAATGAGAATAAATAATAGTTTAATTGTTTTCAAAAGAGTCTTTATGAATTATTTAATTTGTAATCTTAATTTACGTTAATTTTTGATTACATGTTACTGTAAAAATTTAATTACTGAAGCGAATTGTATGGAATTTTGATAAACAGTAAATGTTGTTTTATATTGTTTATATGCCTCTTAGAATGTCACTATGCTCTGTCTATCGGTTTTGGAAGTTGTGTATGCCTCCGGTGAGCTTTGAAATACGGTACAGCGCCATCTATCGGGTGAAAATGACGATTTTTTTTAAATATTTGACTTGCTCATGTTCTGAAACGTGTAGATACCAAATTTCACTGGAATATTCTCGGTAGTTTTCTCTCCAGCACCCCTTGAACACTTGCAGTTTAATTATGGCCACCCTGTACATAACTTTCTACATGTTCGACAATTTCTGAAATTTTATTTTGTAGATGATCCGTAATTCCAAGGTTAAACATATTTTATTTGAAAAATTAAGTACGCTGGAATATATTACAAAAAGTCAGTGAAAAGTTATTTAATGGTTCATTTCAAAAGGGTTATTCACTGAAATAAAGATTTTAAGCATTTTGACAGCTCTTAAAAGACATGCTAACTCAAGATATAAACTATATTTAAAACTTCCTAATTGATATAATCAAAACAGTATCATAGTGAAACTTAGTATAGCAATACATACCATAGAGTGCATTTTTTCTTTTATTCTGTTCATTTCTTGGGAGAGTGGGAGGAGTGTTATAGAGAATTTAAATTGATTTCTAGGTTAGATATGTCTCAATATATTTTTTTTTTCAAAAGTTCATTGTACTAATTAATTCTAATTATATTTTATTTATAAGTATGTGATGTTATCTGCATCATTTAATTTACTGAATGTTTTCAATTATTTCGCTGTTTGGTTTTTGCAACCTGCTTACGGGAGATCTGATTTCATGTTCACCGAAGAATTCAGAATCTTCTGTGGCATAAGTCATGCGACAGGACGGGTAGGTTTTTCGGGGGGCCGTCGGTTAATTTGTAGGCTTGCGAATTACTGAAAGGCTACTTAAAATTACATCATAAAACCAGAAGCACATTGGCTTATTACTAGATTTTCACTGTCACATTTTTAATTTTTCTGTGTGAGGGGGGGGGGATTGGGATTGTCCCTATTTACGGTGGAATAAAATACGGAATGTAGCAAGAAGATGTTCCAGCAAAGATTGTCGACATATTTTGAACATTTGGGCACTGTTATGTTTACTTACATTAATTTTCTACAAGTCGGTATCATAAAAAATTTAGTGGTAGGGCTGTTATAGTGAATTTAAATTAATTTCTGGGTGAATATACCTCAATATATATATATATATATATTTCAAAAGTTTCATTCTACTAATTAATTCGAATTATATTTTATTTATAAATATGTAATGTAATCTGCATCAATTAATTTACTCGACGCTTTCAAGTATTTCGCTGTTTGGTTTTTGGAACTCCGTTTACGGGAGATGTGATTTCATGTTCACCGAAGAATATAGAATCTTCAGCGGCAAATCAGTGTCATGGGACAGGACAGGAAGATTTTTCTGGAGGGACGTCGGTTAATTTGTAGACTTCCGAAATACTTAAAGGCTACCTAAAATTACGCTATCATAAAACCAGAAGCACATTGACTTGTTATTAGATTTTCACTGTCACATTTTTAATACGTCTTCGAGGGGGGGGGGTGTATTGGAATTTTTCTTGTTTACGTTGGAATAAAACACTGAATGTAGCGGTGAGATGTTCCAGCAAAGATTGTTGGAATATTTTGAACATTCATGCACTGCTATAAGTTCACTTACATTTGTTTTCTTCAAGTCGGTATCTTAAAAAATTAGTTGTAGAATTTCCACATTTATACCTAACAAAAGAGTTCAGTTTTACCACCATCTAATATTTTCGTGGTTTACTTCGGCGTGAAACATTGAATGTCGTGAAACATTGAACAATGTCGTTGGCTGCTTATGAAGAACCACTATTTGTTATATGCCAACTCTTACGATTTTATCACGAGATATTTACCCAATTTTCCAATAGTTTTGTTTAAACTTAATAATTTGGACTTTTCTGGATTCAGGGGGAAGCCTTCTTCCATTGTTACAATACGCATGGCTGCTAATATGTAATGACTATAATTAAATGCCATTGTTATTCGCAGTCTTCTTAAAACATTCTTTGAAATAGCAGAGCGCTCAAAGTAACTGGTATTTAGAACATAAAATGATAGAAAATTTTGTAGAATAACACCATAAATATTACTTGAACGGCCATATAGCTGTTTCGAACAAAATGGTTTTGTTCGAGGAACGGATTCTCCTATGCTGGCTTCAGGTGATTGCTTACCACTGATGAAGAACAAAAAGTTTTTGTTCGAAGCAGCTGAATGGCCGTTCATGCATCAACATGTATCTTCGGCCAACTTCTGTGAGCAATATCTCGACCTTTCAACTGCGAAATATTGTTTGATTTCGAAAGTTAAAACCTGAATATAGAGATATTCTTTTAAATTGTGTTTATTACAATTATAAAGTTCGACGACTGCCAACGTACACAGTATATCTAGTTATATCATCAGTTAGTCATTAAGGATGAAAATGAATAAAAATCAACTGGGCATCACGTTCCTTAGAGACTTTCAACAAATCTTAGTATGAAGATACCGACAATAAGAATCATCTATTTCTTTTACAACACGCTTTTTTTTTACGGTCATGGTTATTGCCGCACAACCTAAATTATTTTTGTACACAACATATACTTTTCATTGCAAAATAGTGTATTTATTTTCAATACAGGCATTATATTGGGGTTTGACTGTATATTGGTATGTCCTTATTGTCATGTGTAATGGAGATAACATCAAACTTTAAAACCTCAAAAGATGTATCTAAAATTTCGGAACACGTGCTCTTTTTAGAAACTGATGACGTCCACCGATCGTGTCAATTTAACGTGTAGGTTCGCCGCTTGTATACAACGCCTCCCAGATATAGAAAACCTAACAACTCCTACGTCACCAAGATTTGACGTCATCATTGGGCCTACATTTCAAAGTTTCATTTTCTCAAAATAAAACTATTTTCAAGTGGCGGTTGGTTATTTTCATTTCATAAAAATATTTTAATGATTTAAGATTGAAAATTTAAAATTTCGACAAATGGAAATTTTTAGCCTTCCCTAATTATATAGTATGATATAGAAATAGAACTATATTTTGTACAGAATCTGATACAAAATAATGAATTATTTTGTATCAGAAAGGTATTTTAATTTTTATCTTTAAATTAAGTTTTCTAATATTTGTAGCATTCACCAGAGATTTTGAATAGTTTTACCTTATAAAAGTAAACCTGTGATCAATCCAAGCCATCCTCAAACTGTCGCAACGATTCTACACTTCAAATCGCCACATTTCTAATGAATCTGTGGCTGGTCTTCCTGATCATGACCCTTCGCTCCCCACTAACATAAAACGGCCTATGACCGTTCTTGCCATCTCAGACACGACCAACTTCCATCCTTATAATTTCCTGACTTGATCTGACCCAACGCCCGACATGCTGGGGCTTCCTTCATTAACTCAAGTGAACACAAGACAAGAATACACTACATCATACTGGAGATTAGCTCCTAGAGAGCAGGCGCTCCACTTAAATTCCCTCAGTCAGTCAGTCAGGCCAGAGGATTTAGTGATTGCATAATAGCTTCAGTTGTTAGACTTTCTATATGTAGGTGTTGGCTGAAAGCGTGTCACAAATGCATTCACATTCCTTTATTACAGAGATTGTCAGTCGTTTGCTATATTTGAACTTAAAAACCAATTAGACTTCATGATAACGAGAGCACCAATTTAGGATCGTAGTTCGGGTCATCATTACTCATTATTGTTTTTCCCAGGATGAAAGCCTAATTAGTTCTTAGATAGGGACTTGCAAAGTGAGTAGTCCCCCATAAATGTTCAGGTAATAAATAATAAATTTGTCTTCATCTGCTAACTTAAATATTGTCAATAATGACTCATGTTGTTTTAATTCACCTGGACGAGTTTTTCTGGCCGGTGAAATAATTAAGATCACGTTTCAGCATAGTTTGTTTATCGACCCGTAATTTATGATAATGCACTTCATATTGAATCAGTTTATAAACCTAGTATGCATTTCAGAACTTCCTCTCTCCACTTAAAGTGAGTCTACGATCTATGATAAGGTGACCAGATTTTTGAATTGGGAACAAATAAGCGTAGTGTAATTTTGAAGCAAAAATAGGGGAAATTTTGCAAATTCAATGCTTTTGTCAAATAAGTTTCCATTTATTCAACTAAAGCATTATTAACATTCATAAAATGTAGGAAATGTCATTTTTTTTTTTAAATTTGGGAAGCAATAACTATCATAATTGAAAATTTGTCCCCAGTTTCTGTTTTAGAATTTAAGACAAATTGAAAAAATCTTAAATTGGGGACATTTGGTCACCTTAAACTAGAGATACCAAATCTCCCGCTTTTTTCGGGAGATTTCCCACCACAATTTTTAGACAGTTTTATTTTACATTAAATATTTGGACTTATTTTAAGCATGCATAAAAATTAACTTTGAGAAGTCTCCCGGAAAAAGCGGGAGACTTTGCATCTCTGCTTTAGACTATGACAATAAGTCCATGGCGGCTAGCTTTTAAAAGTTGAAAAGTAGTTCTTATGTACACGAAAACTGACCACCTCTGTAGTGCATTAATTTCAACCAATGAGTCTCCTATGAGGATAATGTCGGTCATCGAATTAACGAATATGATTTATATTTTAAAATTAGAAGGTAAGTGGAAATTATTAATAATTAATGACATAGCTGCCAATGTGTACGATGGTCCCGAAGGCGCGGTTGGGCAGCGCAGGCCTTGGCCCCGCAGAGGGGCTGTTGCGCCAATGTTTGGCGAACGTGTGCGGAATGAAAAACCACTGCAGTAATGTCTCCGAGTTCTTTTTTTCTAATACTACCTCAGATTTCCTTCAAGTGTGATATTTTTAAGACAGAAATTACTATTTACAGAAAGTGGTTCGTCATATTCTTTAACTATAGCCGCCAAACTTCCCCATTTTTTTTTCGGGAGATCTCTCACCACTAATTTTTACTTATTAATTGATACTTTTTAAAATTGCCAAAAATTTAATCTAAAATGAAGCTGTTTAAAAATTTTGGTGCGATATCTTCCGAAGAAATCGGGAAGGTTGGTAGCTATTCATTATATTTTTTTGAAAAAATCTTGCAAATTATTTTCTATTAGGTGCTGTTTTAAGGAATATTCAAAAAATATACTGTCCACTAAAAGTGGTTGATTATATTCCGGAGATGTAGGCATTTATGCATTTACCGTTTCACATTCATTGATGATTGAGAGCAACGCCTCCTAGATGTTGGTGAGAGGCACCTCTCGAGTTACAACATCACATAGAGTGGTGACCGAGAGTCAACTCTCGTGTGCAGTGTGTTAACAGTAGTGAAAAAGTATTGAAGTGAAGCCGAATTTAACCCAAACTTAACTAGAAATTAAATTTAAAAGACAAAATTTTTTCGTGTATAAATAAGGCATTTTGAAAGTGAATAGATTTTCTTGCTAAATGCGTTTTATGTTCTTTTTTTTATGCAAGTAACACTGACATAGTTTCTGTGCCGTTATTTTGCAGTTGCGCCATATATCATCTCAAATTAGTATCTGTAAATCAAAGTTTATGTCACGAGTTAAAACGTTTTGGTATTTGAGATGCTGCAACGATTATTTCAATCATATGAAATATATATATATAACTAATTCCCTGCGAAGAACGGGTACGCTGGGGCGTAGCCAGAAAATTTTCATGGGGGGGGTTACGACTACTACAACTCATATACATGTATACGTGTGTGTGATAATTTAGTGAAGAATATACATTTTGTATGGCAAAAAATTTCTCATGGGGGGGGGTTATGACCCCCCTAACCCCCCCCCCCTTGGCTACGCCCCTGCGGGTACGCAACAAGTAACTGACACTATTTTTTGTTTCATTAATCAAAAATGACTGATTTAAACCGGGAGATATCGAAAAAAAAAAAAAAAGTCAGCGTTCAAAAAAAGTTGAGGAACACCACTTTAGTGTCTCAATTAAAATCTTACAAACCGATTAATCAGAATTTCTTTTTATCTGAATTATATCTGCATCACTTGCATTTTTAAAGTCCATTTTTATTAGCAGTATAACAAGACCAATTACCGTTTTCGAGTATCGAAACCAATAAAAACGATTTAATATTCTAGCCGTCCAATAACGTTCACTTTCCCATCCATTTATTTCTGAAGTGTTCCAACCTAATTTAGCATAAACGAATCCTTAGCTTTCACGACAAGATATTTCAAATATTCAAGAGAGCCCATTTCCCACCTAATTTTATTACGCCGTTCTAATCTCCATGTCCGCCGTTTTCTTCCAAAATACCCTCTTGAAAAGCCCCGCCCTTCAGTTAATAATCCCTGCGGGGCACGACGGAAAGATAGCTCGCGTGTGGGGCTTAAATCAGCCTTGTGATCTCATCATTAGCCACAACGTTCTAAAAATAGCTGAATATAAGGAGAGAGGGGCTTCTGTGACGGCTGTTAATGACATGTAACTCTTTCCAGGAATAGAAAGGCATGTTATATGTTCCAATCGATACTAAGTTTCAATAAATCCCGGGCATTTCGGCTGCGGCCTGTTGCTGGCTGTGAGAGAAATAGTTCTTTCAGTTATTTCGTATGGGTATTAATTAAAGACCGTACCAATTAGATGTTCGAAAACATGCTTCGTGCAGTAACAGAAGCACACATTTACATATATACTTGGGATATAATGAGTTACTTTGTGGTTGGAAGTACTGACTGACTGACTGACTGAGGTCTAGCTTCTCGGAGTGCCTGCGCAGCGCGCGTACCTCCAGTATGTAATGTTAGGGATGTTATTGTTATGGATGTGCGTAGATAGCAGCGAAGCTGCCTGTATCAGTACAGAAAGTCATTTTTCTGAATGTTGGGTGTGCATGTCGACCCTTCCTCCCCCCACCATAGGTGTATTTCACAGGAAGGGTTGCTGGACGTGTGTGGCGTGTACGGGAGAGGAGTTAAGTTTGATCTTGAAGGGCATGGAGAACAGCCTTGGGGCGTTTTCTATGCTGTGGGTCCGACGGCTCATAATCTGGTAGAGTGGCAATAATTTCGTTAGGAACGTTGCGTATGTACCTGTAGAATCTCTTGGAGATTTTCAGTAAGCGGTGCTTGAGGGTCTTCATACAGAGATCCTTGAGAATGATGTTGTTGGCAAGTAGTGGGTGACCGTAACGGATGGTTCGTAGAAATTTACTTTCCTTTGCCACTAGGGCTTTGGTGTGGGTGTTTGCCGCATAGGCCCACACCGGGGCAGCATATGCGGCCAATGGTCTAACAATGGCTTTGTATAAAAGCACTTTGTTCTGTGTGCTGAGTTTGCGCGTATATATGAGGCTGGAGATTCTCTGGAAGGCTCCGGTCATCTTGCCTCTGGTTCTGTTTATGTGCTTCTTCCAAGTAAGCAGTTTGTCTATTTCGACACCAAGATATGGTGCGCTATCAGCCCATTCCAGTACCGTGTTGTCGACATGTAGACGGGAGGGTGGGAATTTCCTTCCAATGGAGAGTGCCTTGCATTTGGATGGGTTTATTTTCCAATTCCGCATCCACAACTCAAGTTGGTTAATGTGGTGTTGGTGGTTAGTGTGGAGCGTTCTTGCGTTCTTGGCTCTGCCGATGATAGCAGTATCATCCGCATACAAGGCAATATCAGTGGTTTGGTTTCTGGGTATGTCGTTTACATAGAGACTGTAAAGGGTTGGGCCTAGTATTGAACCTTGTGGCACTCCACTCTTGATGGGAAAGTTGTCCGAGACAGCATCTTGTATTCTGATCGAGGAGCTGCGTCCCTGTAGATAGTTGTAAAGGAGATGGACAAGAGAATCTGGCACGCTCATACCGAACAGTATGTAAATGAGTCCGACGTGCCAGACTTTGTCGAATGCCTTTGAAATGTCGAAAAGGACAATCGCCACACTGTCTTTAGCTTGGACGGCTTCAGTCAGTTGTTCGACTACCCTGAGGAGTTGATGTGTAGTACTATGGCGACTTCTAAAACCAAATTGTTCTGGTATCCGAATGCTGTTGCGTTCGAGGTGAGTGGCGAGACGGTTCAGTATGACCCTTTCCACAACTTTGCCAAGTCCGCAGAGCAAACTAATAGGTCGGTAAGATGTTGGGTTAGTGAGATCCGAGCCTTGTTTTAGAATAGGGCAGATAATAGCTTTTTTCCAAGTTTCAGTGTAGTATTGAAGCTTCAAGATAGCATTTGTGATACTGGTGAACCGGAGGATGGTCTTGGCCGGTAGGTTTTGAATGACCGTATTGGAGATTTGATCATGCCCAGGGCACTTTTTCTTTTTTAACTTGGCAATGATGTCGATAATTTCTGAGGGTAGGACACCTTCGATGGGGATCGCGGGTGGGGTTTGAAGACGAGAAGTAACTTCGTTCTCAATATCAATATCGGAGAGTAGACTGTTAGTAAACTGCTCCTGATAAGCGTGTGCGATAGCGTTGGCCTTATCCTTGTTGTAAAGAGCGTATGAATTGCCCTTACGAAGAGGCGGGAAGTCAGTCCTTGTCGTGGTGAGCTTTTTCACCGCTCTCTAGATCGAGGAGTCTTCGGGAGTTAAGGTGGCAAGGTGGTCGGCCCAGGCTTGCTGCTTGTGGTTACGTATGGCTGTGCGAGTTTCAGCTGGTAGGCGTTGGAACACCACACGATCCTCGGGGTACCTGCTCCGTTGGTAAATCTTACGGGCTTGGTTCCGTGCGTGAATCATCAGACGGATATTCGAGGACAGGTTGGTAGTGAAGTGGTCCTTGGCGGGACGAGAGGCTGCTTTAAGGGCTTTGTTAATGTCCTGAGTCAGGTAAGAGACCTCCGCATCAATGTCGTTGATGCTGTTTATCCGGGGCATTCGGAGAAGGTCACTGATGCAGTGACTGGCAAAGAGGTTCCAATACGTTATAGTTTTGCGTTTCTGTGCCGTTGTTTCATAACTGATGTTAATGATAGACACAATGGGGAGGTGGTCAGATAAGACCGTACTATATTTATAATATCTGTTTTTACCAGATCAACGGACTTTTATAATGCAAACAAATTTAAAGCTATCATGTTCAAGTTGATCTTATCTACACTGCTGGCCACCCAAATTGCAACACCAAGAAAAACAAGAGATATCACAACAAAATTTATTGTGTAGATAACATGTTGACCAAGTAACAAATGATTAAATTTACAGCATTCTATGAAGCGTGGTTCCTGCCAAAATCAGTACCCAGAGTAGCCGCCGTTGTTGGAGATCACAGCTGCCACACGCCTCGGCATTGATTCAAAGAGACTTTGAATGTGTTCTTGGGGTACAGCAGACCAAGCAGCTTCCACACGTTGCCAAAGTTGATCTGGTGTGACAGCTGGGGATGAACTCTGGGTCAGTCGTTGAGCAACCATGGACCACATGTTTTCTATCGGCGAAAGATCCGGAGAGCGCGCCGGCCAGGGAAGCAATTCAATCTGGTGATTGACGAAGAACCCTTGGACAATGCGTGCCACGTGTGGCCGTGCATTATCCTGCTGAAATATGGCTGTTGGCAAGCCCTGAAGGTAAGAAAGGACAACTGGCTCCAACACCTCGGAGATGTAGCGCTGGCTGGTTAAAGTACCGGCAATGCGTACTAGAGGAGTGCGAGAGAGATATCCGATACCGCCCCATACCATAATACCCGGTGCAGGACCAGTGTGACGGTGCATAATGCAGCTGTTCAGCATCCTCTCTCCGCGGTGTCTCCAGACTCGAATCCGACCGTCGTGGTGTTGCATACAGAAGCGTGACTCGTCAGTAAAGAGAATTTCATTCCATTCTGTCGTCCACATCCTTCTTTCATCGCACCATTGGCGGCGGAGACGTCTGTGGTTCCGCGTCAGAGGTAGACAAAGCAACGGACGTCTTGCGGACAGACCATTCTGCTGTAAACGACGTCGAATGGTACGCGCAGACACTGGATGATGCGTTACAGACTGAATCTGCTGTGATATGGTTCGTGATGTGACTGAGCGGTCCGTCACTGCCATGCGTACAATCTGCCTGTCATCACGTGACGTGGTGCACTGAGGTCGATGCGGTCGATCACGTCTGTCCGTCGTACCCTCCTGCACCCAACGATCACATATCCGCATCACAGTTGTTTGGTTTCGTCCAATACGACGACCGATTTCCCTGAAAGATAACCCACAATCTCGGTATGCCACTATCCTTCCTCTGTCAAACTCGGATACTTGATCAAAAGATGATCGTTGTTTCCTACGAGGCATAATTTATCGTTTTTTTGAAAAAAAAGCAAGAAAAACACAATTGCTGTACTTGAAACCGTCGAAATCTCCAAGCCTTAAATAGCGCTTTGAGGTGGCGCCACAGGCGCGCTTGATGTGCGTCTGCGCTGAAATTCTAATCATTTGCATATCTCACCTCAGCTAATGCATGTTGTAAATTTCATATTATTTGCATGCTTCCTTCAGGGTGTTGCATTTACGATGGCCAGCAGTGTAATTCAATACATTTTAACCAGAAAAACATTGAATTTATCTATGGAGAGGGAATAGGTTGTTTCATGTCTCGAACAATCACTTCAGTTATTGATTGTATTTGTCTGTAGGAATGTACCCATCTCATCCAACTCTGGGTATTTAAATGTGGCAGTGCAGCATGCTGGTACTTGGCTAAAACAAGAATGGATTCGTCCGAATTCTGTAGAACTTAGCCTAACAAATTCATCACATGCAAGCAAACTTTAAACTGCTTTTGTAAAGATAGTAAATACAGAAATAAAAGTTACTGGTTGTTTACTAATCTTCTGCTTTTCTTTTTCACGGTTTTCTGTATTTGAAATCATAATTTTGAAAACAGGCATTAAGTATTACAGCAGAGATATAACTTCTTTTAAAATTTCTAAAGAACACTAAGTATATCTATTCTAATCATTTCATTATTTGAAATGTGTATATATTTTTTGAAGACGGCATAAATATTTAAAATTTGAGTATTTTATATTTCAATTTCGCTTACTAAATTGAAATGGTTCTGCTACGTGAATGACAGTAAGAAATAACGTTGGTTGGAATTTTTATTTAAATGTATATACTTTTACTTTTCATACGGATATAGCTAATTATTTAATTTGATGTTTTTAACCTGTGATCTCTAATTTGAAGCTTTAATTTGATCTAATTTGATCTTTAATTTGAATCTCTAAAAATGTTTTAGAGATTCAAATACTATTTTTATTCTCTACATAAGCGGGGGTTTCCAGCTGGAGGGAGCGGCCCTCTTGCGGGAGGGGGGGGAGGCGCAAAGCGTCTGCAAGTTATGCGAGAGAAACAGGCTAAGAGCAAGTGATAACACTTGCTTTAAAACGCCATCTTATTAATTCTTATTTTTACTCCAAAATATATCTATTTTCACTTAAAATGTTGAGAAAAGGTTGGAAACCGTTGCTATACATAGTACTTTAACTGTTCGTTTTTCAGTGTCTATAGCAATGAAATCATTTAATAAAATTATACCTTGCACAGACCCATACGTCATTAAAAAAAAATCAAAAATCTGTATAAAACAGTCCAAGTTTTACGCAAAATAGGGAAATTTAACGTTTTCAGAGCTTATCCAAGTTTAGCCTAACCTAGTCAACCAAGCCTAAGTAAAGTAAGCTGAATATATACTAGTAGAAACCCGGCATGCAGTCTAACATATGTTTGGATATTTATTTGTGATTCTTCCCCAGATTTTGCAGGTATTATTATATTACAATGTGTTAATATTTTAAAAGCGATAAGTCGACCAGTGGCTCTAGTAGATAAGCCTCTGAGCATTCGTAGATGGCTGAAATGTGAAGGTTCAAAGGTTCTGGCAACCACAAGGCTGTCGATCTAACGATATGCAGTTTTTAGCGGTTTTCTCGGATCGAATACGCGTCAGAAGCTCACGAAAAGAAAAAAGTCCTCCTCTGAAAGCATTCTTCTCTTTAACAGATAGCCCTAGCGTGCTTCACCTTAACCAAACAACTCTAAAGTGGTGGCTAAAATCATTACAGATAGGGTCTACTTTATAATATCTATTCTAAGCTGTTTACAAATATTTTCATTTAACAGACTAAAATACAATTTATCAGATCTATAAAAACAAATTGTCGACCTCGCCATATGTTACGATTACACGTGCCCACATGAAACTAAATTTAGAACACACTTCGGATAAAAAACAAATTAATGCGCTCAATACCCTTTACATGTTAATAAAAGACTAACCGATTCTTTTTTATATACTTTCAGAAATATTTCCTTAAAATGGGGACAACAAGGGGGGGGGTGAGAACTGTCCCAAAATAACACCGGGCCTGTCTTTTGTGAACGAGCTCATTATAGAACCACATTCCCGAAATAGAACACTGATTTCAAATCGATATTCTTCTTTTGTTGGGGGTTCGTGAGGTATATCGATTTCCTCGCCGAGGTGACCCTTTTGTTTTGTGGAGGCGGCAAATTTTCTTATTGAATATTCCTTTGGTAGGGAATTATCAGTGTTCGTATCCTAAAATTTCGAAGGAAATTGCTTTTTAGAAACCTGCTGACTCATCATCGAATCGTGTCCAATTACCGTCTGCTTAGTGTTCTTTTCAGTCGCAACATATACTTAAGTCGTAGCTTAACTGCTATCGGTGCCATTGCAGAGTCACAAGCACATGCCAATATAATTAACTACAGCTGTTTACAGAAATTTTTTTTTGACCTTCCGAGATTACACATAATATGCACAAATTTTATTAAAAAAAATTCCTTTATACAGAAAGTGGTTGCTTATATTCCCTACATGTTCACAATTATGCTATCAGTCTGGTGCTCTAACTACCGTAAATATGCATCGATTACTTTAAAATTTATGTATGTTTTGTACCACGTACCCGTTTGAAAATCGTGTAATGTATACAGCACTTGTAGTTATTTCACAAGAACAATCAAAAGAATTAAAAATACAATGCACTCTACCATCAGTCCTTATTTCAGTTAGAAGCAGTCCTTATTTAGAGACATCAATCTATTTAAAAAATATATATAATTGATTGGTAAAATTGTTTGAGTGCTCCTTTATAAGAACTATAAATGCTACATTTACTATTCTTAATGAAGAGCATTATTTTTAAACCTCAGTAGCTCATACCAATTTTGTTTTTTCAATGGAATAGCCGAATATCTTTAAACTACGCTCTAAATAATGACTGCCAATAGAGCGTAAGCATTGAACTTTTGAAGGTTCCTGTTAAATAACTATCTGAGATATACACCATTTTCAATATGTTTTTGGTATAGTAAATAGAAATACCACATATAAATTTTGCAGTACTCCATGCATATTTACGGCAGTTAGAGTAACGGGCCGACTGTCAGACTAACCAAAATCATAAACGCTGTTAATACTGTTTGGAACGTGTTAAAAGGATCATTTTAAACTCTTTGTCACTTTTTTTAAAAAATCAGTGTAAAATACAACTGAAAAAAAAAATATCAAAAGAAAAAATGTAAGCGGAAATAAAACGGTAAATGATGTGGCAGTACGCATTTTTGCCGTTACCGGCAAAGTAAGGGGTAGTTGCTATGGCAACTTTCTGAAGAATTGAATTTGTCAAGAGCATCAATGTTTCTATGACGCAAATGGTGCGTGCTATCTTACTGCCGAAGTTTCAGTTAGGAGGTTTTTTAACAGGCTTTGCTTTCTTTTATTGTTGAAAGATTTATTACTATTGAATTGCTTTATACAGTCATTATTTATTCACAGGATAACCTGATTGTTAGGAATATAATATACTTTCTGGACTTCAATTTGTCATATTTCGTGGAACATATTTGTCCCAAGTATTGGAAACGATGAAAACTGCGTTGACTTTAAAGCGCTTTCCCAAACAAATATCGCATAATTTTTATTTGTGCCATAGGGAGGGTAGCTAACAAAGCTACGGATTTTATATGAAGATTCACCACCACAATTTTAAACAGTTTTATTTTAGATTTACGATTTAGTACGGAATACAGGAATCCAGTATGAATAATAAAATAGTGACTCTCATCCTTTTTCTTTTTTAATTGCAGAGTGAGGATTAATAGTGGAAAATATCGCTAGCCTTTTCCTCTTTTTCCATTTACCCACCTCATAGGACGATATTGAAAATGCCCTGAATTTTTTTAGGTGTTCGCGAGTGCTGTATTTTAAAGCAAGAATTTTAAGAATATATATTATTTTCTTTGAGATCAATCAGGAATCGTTAAAAGAACGTTTTGGTTCCTTACCTTTCAGAGGTTACAAAATTTTGGAAAATCATCTAATCCAGTACATATTAAAACCTAATGTATTGAAAAATCACTTCAGTATCTTATTAGACGAAATATTGACATACGAAAAATCTGAATTTCAGTTCTCCTAATAATACAAAATAACAAATAAAGCAACTCTGTCCATTAAAAAAAATTAGATCATTAAAAGTTAAATTAGCTCTCTGTACTTATAAGTATAAATATGGAATAACGATTAATAGGAAATGACGATATTTTCACCGAAATGATATTTGCATTTCTTTAAAAGAAAACCATCTATCAAGATTTATGAGTATTTTTTCATGTTCAGTGAACTATGAAATACTGACATTTGAAAACATTCAAGACAGTTAAATTTACGTTTTGCGCAATCTTCCTTAAAAAAGAAATTACTACGTTTGTTAAATAAACTTTTTAAGTCTAGAGGAATAAGTGAATGTTTACGATTTTGTGCATTAAATAAGACATATTTTTATATAAAATATGAAGCATGTTCTTCACGGTAAATTTTAATTCATTTTTTACTTATTATTTGTCGTAAATGAAAATGCTTTTCTCCTTGTAAAAAACTGAAAGCGCTCCAATTATTAGCCAGTGTAAAAGAATAAGCGCTAAATAAGCACTTTTTAAGGAAAGGGCATCCTCTTATAAAACTTACATTACGAGCTTCTCTAAAAAAGAACACCTTAACGCTCCCGTCCGTTCAGGAATATGAACTACTTGTCAACAGAACATTCTACAGGCACTTTTTTAAGGGGACTAGTTGAAATTTAGCAATACCACTACCGTCTATTTAAAAAAAGTGGTTGTTTATGACGAAACAGCAATGTATTACTGTTTGTAGATCTTAATACATTGAAATTATAAAATCTTAATAGATGAATTACGGTTAAAATAACGGCTGTCGGAAGAGTTAAGACTATCGGGAGTCCTGAATTTGAAAGTTTGCTGCCTTTGCTTAGTAGTAACCAAGCGGAGTAACGGATTTACAGGTAAAATATAAACTCTCCATCACAAAAGCTTTAGTACGAACACGATACTCACAAAATCGGTATTCTTGGGAAACCCTAAAGATCTCCAGAAACTTTATTTATTCCCATTTTCCCACAAATCTGGCCTAATTTTCAATGAATTTCTTTTGTAATAATATTCCAAAAATAGGGCAGAGAAGACTTACAAAAGTGTTTCATGGAAAATATATAAATAATTTTTATCTAGGATCTCCTAGGTACAAAATTCGCAGTTTATTTTTCAGGATATAAAGTGTTTACTGAATAATATTTTCGAAATTATTAATAATTGAACGTAATCCAATTACGTTCTTCTAGAGATTATTTTAGAATGAATTAATAATACACCGTAGTTCAAATGTGTACTACTCAATTGTACTACTGTGCAATATAGCTTCCATGTACTATTTCAGACTGATTAATTTACCCACCTTAATTGAATTACGCAATATTGTTTCGAAACTGTGTTCATTACTCATTTCTCAGAACATGGGGAAATCTTTCAATGCAGAGTTTCATAATACACTCTTAACGCTTTGGTGAGTATCTAGTGAGAAGAGGAAATAAATAAAAAGGGAAAAAAGAAAGAAGAGGAAAAAGGGAAGGAAATGCAGTAGGATCTATAATTAACCCTTAAAATTTCAGAGGAGATTAGTTTTCTTTTCATTTTCATCATATTTGTTCCATTAAATCTGTAATCAACCCTCTCGTCACCGAATTATGAAAAATCAGAGAAAACAAATCTGTCTAGCTTTTAATGCATCTGAAATACTATTATAAATCATGCAAAAATATTTTTTTCTAATATCGATTAATGTTTGTCGATTAATGTCGATAATAATAATTTTTCTAATAATAATTTCTGCATTTTCGAAGCCTTTTGTTATGCTAAAATTAATTTAAAAGGATGCACATATTAGGTAAAGGTTGAGGAATAAGAAAAAAAAACTATACTTACCTTAAAAAGAAAAAAACGGTAAAAAAGCAGCGTAAATATTTTCTTAATTTTTCTCCTGAAACAATGAAGCGAAAACTCTAAAAAATGATCTAAATGGACTAGAACTGCAATCTAAGCACGATTTATGCATCCAGTTAAGAGCCTTATATACTTTCTACATGAATTAATGATAAAAACTGAAAGAAAAAAATACTGAATTCAATTGTTTTCTCTCTAAATATTGCTATTTGGAATAGGAGCCTCATATGAGGTTCAGGGTGACGAGAAGGTTAAAACGATGAATTTAAAAATACCGATTAATTTTCGATGAAAATGGGCTTTTTGATATGAGCATTAATTAAGACATCCATGTTGTACGCGGTAATGTTTGTGTCCTCAGTTTTAAACGCAAGGTCTGAAAGAGTTAACAAAATGTATAAAATCTTGTTGCAAAGTATTTTACTCTTTACGAATATTTCAGATAAACGATAAAAATACAGCAATAACAGGATGTACGAAATTCCGTAGAATCAATCACCAAATTCGTATAATTTGGGGGGGGGCTTAAAATTCGTTGTGATTGATTTTACATTACAGTTCGTAAAAGCAGTCGGCGCTTGTTTTTATAAACCTATTTTTTCACGAACACTTGCGATTTTACAACCGCGCGAGTGGACCTGAAAATTTACGCACAGACGGTTTATGACTCGATTTTACGAATTTTTTAATCTTACGATTTATTTCAGTGATTCCCCCGAGTGATTGAAAAAAGTTGTAAAATCTTAAATGCCAGCAAAAATTATTAGGAGTCCCATATATCCTGAAATGTTAGTGATAAAACAGCTAGTCACAATGTATACTTTTTTGCCTCTTGGGTGACCGCGCTCCCGGTTGTTGTGGTTCTGTCGAACCCTGATCCTTACAGGTTCAATAAGTACGAGCATTGACTGCACGGCGTGATTTTCTTTTAACTTAAATAAATAAGCGGTTATAAAATTCATTTTACAGAATTTTTCAAATTTACGAATGTGATTTTCGATTCTCATAGCGCGAATTAAGTTTACTTTCAGGCTTTAAACTGGAGAAATATCGCATAGTAAGCTCTTGTTCTGGTTAACGATGAATGTACAGATTTACTGCAATGGAAATTGGAGTTCAGATTTTATTTTTAGGAGCTTCGCCGGAATTTTACGGCTCAGCCACCTAGGGGCTTAAAAAAAAGTAAACATCATCCTTTCCCGCAGGATCTGTGGCACCAACGTGTACCGTTTGACGTCACGCGAAGTGGGTGGAATCAATAAGGGAGTCCACTTCATGATTGGCCACTGCCCGGATCGATACGAATGCGGTTCCATTCACAAGAAAACTTCGCGTCCCGAATCCGGCTCATTCATGAAAATCGGACCATGGGGTTTCAGCTTTCCCAAAATAGCAAATGCTTCAATGCGGCAAAATCTCGGTGACGTAAACCCAGTGTCTAAAAATAGACACATACTTGGCCATCTTTGCACCCCTTGCGTCATGGTGACGTGACATAGAGCCGAACCAATGGCGCCATAACGTTTCTTTCGACAAGTTTATGGTTGGGCCGCCCGTCTCCGAATACGGAATTACGTCACACATTAATTATACCTTTATTTTTCCCGTCTCTTAAAGTTAACAACCGGAAAATAATTTTTCTGTACTTAATATAGTATGTGCTTTACTTGGACTTGGGGAGGGTTTATTGAGATGACGGCTATTTCGCCACGTAACTAATTCGTGATAAAACATGTCTAGAATGAAGTTATTAAAAAGTTAGTTGTAAGCTTACGCAAGCAGCCAGAGTATTATTTATTACTATATCTTAGATTTCGCAGCAGGACTCGTCTTCTATTTTTATACTTGGTTTCCGTTCTTTAATGCAGCATACTTTTAAGCGGATTAACTTTAAAAAACAACTCTGTACTGCATAACTACTTGGTGTGAAATATACAGTCAACTCCCGCTGTAATGAACCTCTGGTGTACGGCAAATTTCGTTCACTATATCCGAAGTTCACTAAAACCGATGTTTCCCCATGTTGAACAATAGAACTTAATACAAAACTAGAAAATAGTATCTTATACAAATACTGAATGTTTATTAAGTAAATCAAACAACTGATTCGCATTTATGGTTCTAGAATTATTTGTTAAGTAAAATAAACACAGCTAATAACCTTTAAAGAAATAATGTGCATTACACACTGTATATTTTTCGATTCATGTATATATATATATAGCTCTTGTGTACTTCTGATAATGTTATTTTCAAATAATATAAAAATTTAATGTTCAATAATGTTAATGGTTAAATTTTTTCTATGTAGTAAGTGTATTTGATACTTGGGGTAAATATACCAAACTTATTCTTCAGAAAAATTGAAAACGGTATTCAATAGGGATAAATGAAAATTAAATAATTATATTTGTTTTACCTTTAAACAACCACAAAAAATGGTACTTAAATTCAAAGATTGAAAATATTTCATGCCTTATAATATGTACATCTGGTGATCGAAAACAGTTTATACCTCATAACTAGCAAATCTGACGACTAAAAAAAAGTTCATGTGTTGCAGATTTGAGAATTCATAAAGAATTCTTTTTTTTTTTAATTAAAGTGCATTACTGAATAAAAATAACACTTAACTACATTTTAAAAATTTATCAGCATTGCGATTTTGTCTTAGTTTATTTATTTATTCATTGAAAGGGTCTAACCTGAAGCTTCAAACTTTCATAAAAAATTATTTCATAGAAATAACAAATTCAAATACTATGGTACATAAAAAAAAGAAAGAAAGACATCTGATGCATATGCTACATTACACATCAGTTCTTTTATGAACATTTTTCGGGAAAATGTTTTCATGACGCATCAACAAATCCCTTTGTCAAAAAATACATTTTGAAAAAACATTGTATTCTTTGAAAAAAAGTACTTAATCGTTTGTCAAGGCACATGCTTTCATAAAAGATTGTATTGTTCAGGGGAAAAAAATGCAAGCGTAAGTTAAGATACGCTCCGGATTTCACGAGCTTAAACTTTTTCTAAAGAGATAGACCGCGGATTTTTTATTTTTTATTTATGATAATGTTTTATTCTGTACGCTATTGTGGAAAACGATCAAATCTTCTCAAAGTAAACTCGATTTAACAGATGTTGCGCTTTCGTAGTATTTAAAATTGACTAGTTTTAAAATTTAAAATTTACTTGCGTATCTATACTTGTTTTGAAAAGGGTTGCATGAACTTTACAAATATTTCACTTTAACTTTACAAATATTTTATTAAAATACGTTTGCCTCGGTTATTAAATTATTTGATGAAGATACAAAATAAACATGCAACACGTAGCACCTTCGTGTCCACACCAAGCTTTTTTAATTGGCTTATAGGGTTCCCAAATTGCCTTTTTTTAAGTTCAAATTAAAGTTTTAGATTTTACAATTTAAATATTATATCAAATACATTGATGAATTCGACCTTAAAAAGAAAGCCCATCTAGCAACCCAGCTTTGACGTTACCCATCTGGCAACCTTGCGTTAGTCAAGGAAATCTTCCGATAAAATCGGGAGTTGGCAACTGCACTAAAGGGTGTGAACAAAATATCAGCACCGTTGCCTGTAGTAGATAGCTTTTAAATATAGTCCAGTCAAACTAGGAAAAATGGGGGAAAAAATTTATATATTTTTGAAACTTGGGGAAAACACTAATTGGGTATATAGTTGTATGAAACAGAAAAGTTCACCCCTCTCGGGGTGCCGCGTCCCCCCTTTGGCCCCCCCCAAAGGTCACTTTTTTACATTTTCATTTCTATCTCAAAAACCGTTCGTCTTAGCAAAAAAATGTCAATTACAAAATGAAAGCTGATAAAATCTCCTACAAGATTGTGATTGGTTATTTTTTTCTATATGCGATAGGTTTCGAGATATGTATTAGACAAAATCGCACATTTTTGGAAAACGCTTCTTTTTACACAGATTTTTAACCAATTTTGTCTTTTAACTCTTCGACCCTCAGTTATACAGCAATTGTCTTCGTAACAAGGTTGTAGAGTATTCAATTATCTTTAAAGTGAGTTATTATTTGTAACTTTATCTTTAAATGATCAAAAGTTATTGCAATTTGAAATTTTCAATAAATTTAGCAAATTTGAATGAAAACAACATTGCGCGCCAAAGTATGACAAAATCTAGGAAAAAAATTATAAAGTTTTGAAACTTTGGGAAAACATTCGTCGGGGATGTAGTTGTATGAAACAGAAAAGTTCCCCCCTTTCGGGGGGCACGCCCCCTCTTTAGCCCCCCCTAAAAAAGGTCTTTTTGGGATTTTCACTTTTATCTCAAAAACCGTACGTCTAAGCAAAAAATTGTCAATTACAAAATGAAAGCTAAGGAAGTTTCCTACAAGATTGCTATGGGTTATCTTTTTCTAGATACAAAAGCTTTCGAGATATAAGTTTTAGAAAGAATCGTAAGGTTTTGGAAAACGCTTCTTTTAATAACAATTTTCCACTATGCGTTATACTAGCTCTCCAGCGCTCACTTTTACAGGAGTATTCAATTCCTCTAAAATAAGTTATTATTTGTAATTTTATCTTTAAAGGATAAAAAATTATAGCAATTAGAAATTTTCAATAAATAGAGAATTCGAATGCAAACTACTACTAAGTACGACAAAATCTAGAAAATAATTTATAAAGTTTTGAAACCTGGGAAAAACACTTGTAGGTGGTGCAATATTAAGAAACAGGAAAGTTCCTCTACCTTGGGGGGGGCGTGTCCCCCTTTCCTCCATTTTTTTTTTTTTTATGCGAAGCGGTTCTTTTTTTCAATAATAATTTATATTACATAAGCGTACGATTTGGTTTTATTTCGTTTTTTTTTATTTCTTCCTTCTATTGTTTCTGCTGAACTAGTTACATTTTATTCGTATATAAACGCATATTTAACACATAAATGTTAGTACTAAAGTCTAAATTAACCCTCTCTCCCACCCCCCAAAATATATTTTGAAAGTGATATTTTTTACATCAATAGAATTCTGTAATGCAATACATCTGTTCAATATTATGTACTTTGACATTTGCATTTCAGTGATCATTCAGCATCAGAATTAATAATGTCAGCAAAATTAATAAAAAATTACTGCATAATTATAGCACACTTACTTTCTCTTGTGCAACATCTGTACAATAATAGTGCAACAAACCTATATACATGGGCGCCGGCAGCATAGGGCAAGGGGGGCAATGCCCCCTTGGATTTTTGTATGCAGTGTTTTCCCTTGCTTTTTTGCTCTTTCCAACATGGTAACCATACGTTAAAGTAGTCTTTGCCCCCCCCTCCTTCAGTAGACTTTGCCCCTCCCTGTAGTAGTCTTCCCCCCCCCCTGGGAAATATTCTGCCATCGCCCATGCCTATGGAACAATTTTATTTTTATAAAAATGTATCCTCATAGTCTTCCTGCACATTGCTGTACAGCGCAAATTGGCCTTTCGCACGCGTGCATTTCTTTCCGCAAGTTTGAATGCATCCTCATGAAATTAATAATAATATTGTTTCTGGA